>QOCX01004383.1:0-13961 GCA_005959815.1 Sarcophaga bullata | reverse complement strand
AATAAGATAATAAATATATTTGATATGTATATACTCAGGTCTCATTTTATACGGATTTTTTATGCAAATTCGAATTTATGCGATTTTGAATGAATTTTTTTTAGGTTTTTTTATAGATTTTAAAATGTTAATGATACTTTTTAAACTTTTGCATCATTTTTAAATTAAACCAAGTTTCCACCATTAACATAATCACTGATTCCTCAGAATATTTTGTACAATTCAATACAAAATTAATTCGTGACATCCTCAACAGAGTTAATGATTTACAAAATCTTATTCTTAGTATGGACCCAGATACCGAAAGAGCACTGAAGATTCAAAGCGGATTGACTGATCTGTTTACCGGATATCATGAGTTGCATAGGCAACTTAAAAACACAAAGTCACAAAGTTCAATAACTGACTACATATCCTGCAATAAAAACAAACGATTAAACTTTCCTAAAAATTCATTGATCTTAGTCCTCTAGAAAAAAACATAGTATCGGCACAATCTGATAGGCTATGTAATGGATAAAGTCGGACTCGTCGGAGGACCAATCCAAAGTGATGCGAATGATTAATCGTACATAAATAATTAAGGACTATACATTGTATTTATTTTTTTGTTGGAATCATTTTTTTTTTTTTTTTTTTTTTTTTTTGAAAATTATGGAATTAATATTTTAATTTTTGTTTCATGTTTTTTCAAGTTTGTTATTTCTTATTGGTTGCTCAAGAAACATTAAATAAATACGTGCGTCTTTTGTTGATTCTCTTTATGCGATTTTGCTTTTGATTTTCAATTATAATTTGATTTTACGGGGCGGTTTTTTTAGGATTGTTGGAACGACTCAGGTAATTTTTATATGAATTTAGAGATCGTATTTACTCGAGAATTCAAATTTATGAGATTTATGATTCTGGAACGCATCTATGGCGCATAAAATGAGAACCTGATGTATTTTGATTTTTGGTCATAGTTACCCTAAATAGTAACATATAAGCCTAAGGTTAACTGTTTTCTCAATTTTGCGCATGTAAAGTCTGTGTATGACTAAACATTATTGTTTTTATAAATATAATAGATTTAACATCCAAATTATTTCTTATCAGTTTAACAACAATGAAGAAGGAATGAAATTACATTGATCAGAACAGAACAAAAGAGAAAAAAAACGTTTTATTTTATTCATCGCCGTTGGTGCCGCCGAAAAAGACGCGCCTAAAAGATAGGAATATGGGCCGCCTGTGCAGTCTCTTAATTTAGCCTGTGTGGTCTAATAATGCAAAATCTAAAGGTTTGGCCGGGCGACTGGCTTCAGAGTGCTCAAATATCTTGGTTATTTAATGAACGTTGTAGCTCCTTAATGCTGGCTTTATATGTAAGCCAACTAATCTTTATGCGCATCCCCAGAACGAATATTTATTTAACACAATCCTTTTTTTAGAATTTGTCGTATGTATTGATAGTGAGATTAAGGGATGTCTCCTTTTCTTAATTAAAATATAACCGTGTTACAGGATCATTTCTTCATCTACCCTAATGTCCCATTTTTAATCACATATTCCAGATAATTTTTGATTCATTTTGTAAAAGCTTGGATGCACAACGTGCGCGGTAAAATCGGATGTGAGCTAATATTGTCATACTGCATAGTTCAACACCGTGTCTTTTCCGTTATGGCATGTCGGCTATATATGTTGCGTATAGTACCGGACTTATAAACTCCCTATTAAACCTTCTATTTACGATTTCTAAAAAATTGTCTATGGGCCATTGCAAGATAAAACTCTTCATTAATTTCTGTTATCATGTTGGAGTATCCTATATTAAGACAGGTTTCATATACGTGATTTCAGATCCATTATGAATTTAGAAAAGATTCTTATAATACTTATAATAATAAAAGATTCGAGTGATCGAATCAGTCGTCAACATTACAGTAGGCATTACCATTTCATAGGCACAATTGCGCTGAGAGTATTCACACACATTGCTTATGCTTTTTTATTTAGCCGTCGATCAGATGCGCCGAATGCACATGTTAGCGGATGCTATGACATATTTTTTCGGTTTACACTCAAAAATAATTTTAGTAAATATTTTAAAAATGCTTTTATTAAAGTCTAATGTCTTATATGTTCCAAAATGACATTTTAAGACATTTAAATGATAAGGAAAGGGAACAGCTTTTTGTAGACATAAAGCAATTTATTTTGGAAGAATTGAAAGGTCTTTATTAGCAGGTGAGGAAATTTATGAACCAAAGTAGTTCCACCAAATATCTAAAAAACATTCCTAATTTTTCGAGTTAAAGATGTATAACTTTATGCATGTTGATGAAAAGAAAATCAAATTATCGTAATATTAAAACCTTTCTTTGACAGTAAATGAATAAAAACCAATCAATTTATTTTCACTCCTTGCTCACTAATACACAACCAAAAAATTTTGGTAACCCCTGCTGTAAATCAGGGGTTACCAACCCCTGATCTTAAAATGTCATTTTAAAACATATAGACATTGAATTTTAATAAAAGCACTTTTAAAATATTTACTACTTAAAATATTTTTTGAGTGTAAACCTGAAAAAATGTCGTAGCATTCGCCAACATTGCACTCACCTCTGTCTGGATCGAAGACTAAAAAAAGAGAATAAGCAATGTGTGTGAATTCTCTCAACATAGTTGTTGTATGAAATGTAATCCCTGAGTTACAGTGTTAGTTATTGTTGCATTTACACAAAAGAAAAAAGACACACAAACAAACAGAGCAAACACACAACCTTCTAGTGAGTATTGTAGTGTTCGTACGCGATTCATATTATTATTATTAGTACTTCAAACTTTGAATATGAATAGTATGAGTATGATATTGAAATAATATGAATGCGTAGAAGTAAATTATGAGTATGATTTGAATCTACTCATCTTTTTGAATATTCATTGCTGATCTCTAGTTCAGACGAAGTTCATAATTCTGCTGAACGGAAAGGCAAAGGCAATCTCAATTACGTTTAACTATTTCAGTGTTACATTTAGATTTCTTGATAGAAATATGAATGGCAACTTCCTGATCTATAACTTTTGAGCCCTGGTAGGACCATTGTTCTCCGTACAGCTATGTGCTTATGCCATTTTGTAGAATCTACTGTAGTCTAACCAGTAATAGTATGCAGGATCCTGAGCAACAGAATCTGTGTCAATATATTACGATTGTTCACTAGTTTTGATGTTTAATGGTTTATTTTTTCCTAACTTTCAAACTTTAATGTTGAAGAACTAGAGATAAAATCTTTGCAAAATTACTCTTAAAGCAAATAGCAACTAATAAAATTGTAGATATACAATGATTGATATAAAAATATTTGTATGTATATTTAACAATGAATATTTAAAAAGCATATAAAAAATGATTATTCTGTTGCTACTAGTTATACTGTAACAGTTACGATGATAGAAGAAATTTTTAATATCTTCCGGGTTTTATTCTTTTGAGTGTTCCACAAACAAAGCTTTCTGTACAAGCATAAAAACTAATGAAATATCGCCCGACAACAAATATAACTCTTTCCGTTTTGCTGATTCACTGCATGTGGCTAGAAGCATGAATGTGTGTACTTGTAAGTGAAACTTTATCAAGAAGAAAGTCTACATAAAAGACTTTAAACGCAAACTGACATTTGCGTTTTATTCAAGATTCATGACTGTTTTCTGTTGAAAGTTGATTTTCCGTTGCTTCATTTTTCTTCGAATACTTTCATTTAAAGTTTTGCTTTTTAAAAAGAAAATTCATTTCTCTTTAAAGTGAAATAATATAGAAAGACTTGAAATGAAATGAAATTTGCTGTTGCTTTTACTTTCAGATGTTTGTAAACTGCTACCGTTTAATAGTTGTTGTTCAATTAAGGTAAAGTTTTTTTCGATTAATTTTTCCTAAAAAGGAAGGACTTGAATTATTCGTTATTTTGTCGACCGATTTATTCTTCTATGCACGCTTTAGTATTGTATTTCAAATAGTGAAACTCGTTTACAACTCGCCTTGTAACTTAAAGGCAGATTTTAACTGGCAAGATTAACACTGATGCGACAAAATACCAAAAATTTAAACACACCCGAAGTAACTACCTAGTGTAAGTGTTCAGTTAGTTGAGATAAAACTCAAATATTTTTTTTTATATTTCTCAAACCCTCCCAGACTTTGTTTTTTCATTCTCTAACAAAAACTTTTTTCTGACTTTACATACAAAAATATTATTACCAAAATGTGTTTCAACCCTATTTATGAAAATCTCAAAGATTATAATTAAAAAGGGAAGAATTAGCCTTTAATAATGTACCTCATAAACATTTGTGTTTCAAATGTATATTGTTATGAGTTTGATGGGATACCAAAAAATGGAATTTTTTTCTTATTTATCAAATATTGGATTCGCTTAATACAGTAAATAAGTAATTAAAACTAATAAAACATATGGTAATATCACTAGAAGTATACATTCCATGCGGTTTGTGAAGAGACTGACACTTCGTATTTGATAAAATGGGACAAAAATTACAGTCAGATATTTATTTCCTATATACCAATGAAGATCATATCAGCAGAGTCATATTTGTTGATATATGCTGTCTTATCAATGAATGTTTATTGAGAAAACATGGTCGTTTTCTGTTCGACTACCACCGGGAGTTGTCTAAATTGTTTGCGCAAAGCGAAACATAAACATTTGCTACAAATCGTAAAAATGAAGACGACTTTCTGGTAGTCGTTCAAACGTGCAAAAGATTAAATCCTCAGGTAAACACTCAAGACCATCAAAAGTTTTGAACATTTAAACCTAAAAGTTCATTTATAAGAACAGCAAAAACAAAAAATATGATTCGCTTTTATGTCCTTAAATAATAACTGGAGTAATCTTAGTTCAATTTTATCAACCGAAAATGTTAATTCTTCCACAATGAGAGTTCGCTTTAAAGAGTTATGTGTTCTCTCCCACTTGTTTTCATCACCATTCGGTTGGCCATTAAAATCTTGGATTGATTAAGAATGGCCCAAGTAAAACTTTGATATAATAAACATAGAAAAATATAATAAAAGATAATTTTCCAAGTGTACCCCATCAAAACTCATCAACATTTATTATCAAACTCCATAGTTTGAACAAGGAACTGTGCTTTCCCTAATTATATTCATCTAAAGAATTTTATAGAAGCCGCATAACTCTCCCCTTACTAAAAACTCTAGAAGGAATAAGAAAAACAGTTTTTGTCAAATAAACACTTTGGAAGGATAAGAGAAATAATATACAAAGTATTTTGGGTTCTACCTCAACCTAAAGGTGAAGATAGACGGGGAACAAACTGTAGTACTCGGGTGTATTTCACTATCGCACCGTTAAATAATGGTTTTATCATTTTAAATAGGGACCAATCAAGTACGATAGAGCGTTGTTTGTTAACGTTCAAAATTAACTTTATGTTTGAACTATGCCATATTATAAAAGATAATTAAATTTCAGAAATAGAGCAAAACTTCATAATCATGTTACACGCGACACACTATTTGCAACAAAATGGATTGCACTGTATGAACTATGCCAACTTAGCATATATAACAAAAAAACTTGTTTAATTTGGCAAGTTATCGATATTGTCTCAAGCACTATATGTTACAAATTTAAAAATTATAACTTCATCGTATCAGAATAAATATGTGAATAACGAACAAATTAGTCTTTAAAGTTCACATTTAGGTCAGAGTTGCGGCGATTTTACTAAACCACAATCATTAACGGCAAGAATTGATAATGTAATGGCCTTTAGGCAAAAATTTTCTATTGCCACAGTTGTGGTAAATAAAGTTTATGCAGCTTTAAGGGCGAATCGTTTAACATAGTGCTATATTTAATATTATGTAATGTGTAGGATTCAAGGTTGGCAGCTCAGGTTACACTAGGTTGCCAATATTTTTAGAACGCCGGTATAAGCGTGTATAGTTATACACATTTCTATGTCGAATCGTTTCATTAAGTGTTCCGTAATTCTCCAAATATTTTTGAATATAATAAATAATGCAGTACTATTTTTGGTTGTTGATTAATTTATCCTCCCCAATTAACATTTGGAATTCCTGTAATCAGAGCTTGTAATCCGTCCAATTGTTAAGTTGTTAAAACATTCAAGATCATAAATGTTGATATTTAGGAGTTGCGTTCCGGAAGGCATACACATTGATATTTATCCTTAAAAAGACCAATGTCTATTTGCAAAAAGCAAACAGAGAAATTGCTATCATGAAGGGGAGATAAATCGTTTCTAATGTTGCCTTAATCACACATACCAGTGCTGATAAAAGCCACACCTACGGCTCCTTAAGACATTGTATACCCTAATGGTAGAATTCCCATTTAGCTTTAAGGACATACTATGGACTTATAGAAGTTCGATACTGTACTGCTTGTACTGTAGTGCTTGTTTCTGTAGTGGATACGAAAAAATTTGTTTAAAATCCAGATTTTCGTCACAGAGAAAAAATTCACAGCTGGCGTCCAATTTAAGCATAATCTTTAAACCAAGTGAGACAATTAGTGTACGTGGGGTTTATCAAGTACTACTTGCTCATATATACCATATCGCAAATGCATATGCATTTAGATTTATTTACACCCCGGCGTTACAATACAGACAAATGAAAATGACAAATTTACTTGAAAGTATCAACCGGACAGTAAATATACGCCACGGAAATGCTTGAAATTGCAATAAATTTTAATAATTCTTTCATTTTTTTTTTGCGATTAACTCGTGAAATTAACACAATCAACCTAACATAAAATCAAACGTTAAGAAAGCTTTGCTGGTTTTAATGTGTGTGGATCATTTTTGGATGTTGTTGCTCGTTTATTCAACCGACCGCACATGCTGTACTTAATTATTGTTTCTATATTTCTTTTTACTCCTTAATCGGTATTTTTAATTTAAATCAACGAATTTTTAAAATAAGACAATTAAAATAAGTAAAACCTGCAACATACTTTTCGATAAAAT
The DNA here is from genome assembly GCA_005959815.1 of Sarcophaga bullata. Taxonomy (NCBI): domain Eukaryota; kingdom Metazoa; phylum Arthropoda; class Insecta; order Diptera; family Sarcophagidae; genus Sarcophaga; species Sarcophaga bullata. The sequence goes on along the minus strand of QOCX01004383.1, from coordinate 6,929 downwards.
TTAGCCTTCATGGATATTAAATTAAGAGAATTTAAATTATATCCATCTAAACAAGTTAAAGTTGGGTTTAGTTAAAAACTGTAAATCTTTATCTAAAGCGACTTTAAACTATAACTTTTTTTTTTACCTATAACTTTTTTTCGTTATTTATTTCGTTATTTCTACAGATAAGTAGGTAAAAATTATGAGATTGTTATTTTCAAAAATAAGTTGATGCGTAGGGCGCGGCAACATGGTTCTTTTTTTTTGTTTTATTTGTTCACTTTGTTTGATTTATGAAATGTCATATGTGAAAATCCATATATAAATATGAACAAGAAAAGACACACAACTTCACTTTAAAATTAAGTTGGATGACCTCCCTTTAGCTTAACGCTTCACTTCGATTTGTCACGTATAATAATGTACAAAACAAATTATCTGCCCATCAAAATCTCCCTTTAGCTTAACGGTAACGAATGATGAATAAATGACCACCGAAATGCTGAAGAGTTGTGAAACAAAAATTAATGATTATAAGGTTAAATGAAAAAAATATACTCGTATGTATATAGAATAAGTAGAATAACAAGCAATTTACAACGTAGTCAATAAAATGAATAAAGCGGAATTTCAAATACCAAAGGAATAGGAGGGGCAAATTTGATAAAAAAATCAATGCAACAGCTAGAATTGCCAATACCCGACTGTCTATTGTTGGACACTTTGTTGTAAGTCTCCAAAAGGTCTCATTCCATTAGCACCGACGAAAGTTTCGACATAACGTATTGACAGAATGAGACTCAATGGAATCCCAGATAATCTATCAATTTTATTCGCAATGAGAAACGAACACCTATCTACATGAATCTCGAATAAAAGGGCTTAACATGTTAAAAGACAATAATTAAAATTATAATGTGGCAGTTGAATCCAAATAAACATAAAAAAATCGATATCAATACTGATTTTTATAATCTTTTTTGTCCGGAGTAAAATGTATCAGCATAATTTCATAGAATTGTAGTTTTAAAAATAAGTAAGAAACTAAGATAATTAATAGAATTATATTAAAAAGCATATCGTTAATGAAAAATTTGCTTTCGAAATTTTTAATTATATTCTGCTCCTGATTTTTTATTTAACAAAAACTTTAAAATCTAACGTTCGATAGCATGTATTATTACCTTATGCACACACACCCACGCCAGAATGCAAGTTTTCAAAGAAATGTATAGAATACTAGCAATTCTACCAGATCACAAGCAATAAACATGTTATAACACACAACTTGTGGCCCAGATATATGGTTTTCTAGAGATTGCTTGCATTTAATGACGCACAAACCGAGAGGGCAATATTCATCAGTACATTCGAGCAGAGATACACGATGTTGTGGATTGACTGCAATCGAAGTGAATCTAATGGATTACGGAAAAATCTTTACATGGGAAGCTGTGGAGAAATTTTCTTATATCGTCTGAATATTATACAGAATTTATGTCGGAAAACCCTGTGTGAAGAAGATTGACACTTCTGTTTGATAAAATCGGGTCAAATTGCCCGAAATTGACAGCACATATAAAAAATACTGTCCAGCATGTTGTACTATTTAACATAATAACTGACGGCAATTTTACCCGATTTTGTCAACGAAGGTGTCAAACGCTTCACCAAGAGAATGTCAGTTTAAGATTGGGTCATTATATAACTATAGAAAATATTATATATAGGAAAGAGAATAATTTTATAAGCCAGTACCCCATCCACAAACCATAACACAATGAAGTGTTGAACAAAAAATGTCTACTGTAACAGAAGTGTACCGTCTTAAATGCTAATCTCTCCCCTTTCCTCAAGGAACCCTAAATTGGGTGTTGGAAGAGAGAGGTGGGCGGAGACATTTATTTTGGCAAGTCAATATTGTGTATGAAAAGGTTATCAAAAAAAAAACCATTTGTTGTCAAATGAATCACAAGTAATTCCCGGTATGGAAGTACAACGAATATTATAATTAAAAAGTATTTTTGAGTCTACTCACTAACTGAATAACTTAGACTATAAGTTACATGGGTTGTTATTTAATCCAATTAAGGTTGTTCGTAATCTTTGCTCGCATAGCTGTAATTCGAAACGTTGACTGCTTTCATAAGGCGTATGCATACTTTAAAGACATCGCCGTTCAACATTTACTTGATCTTGTGCCTGTTATGGTGTACAACCATTGCTCATATGCCCGCTTCATAATCTCCTCGTATCTTCAAAGCACAAGGTACAACATCTCAATGAGGTCGTCTCAAATGTCTATTACGCTCCAAAGGTACGAAAAACACACTAATCATAGCTTTAATATGCACACCAAAACCACAAAATTCGCCAATGTTTCAAATTTATAATATGGTGCCTAAGCACCGGCGTAGTACTGGTTGCAACAAACCGGTACGTAACGAAAGTTGCTTAAAAAATTTTCAACAGAATCAAATCTTGAAGATTCATCAACCCAAAACGAAATTCCTAGAATATTTCTAATTCGTAGCATTAAAAATTAAAATGTACTCTGTTAAAAATATGGTGTCTGGAAACCAAATTCAAGGAAATTATACTCCACCATAATAGGAATATCAATATAATATACCATCAATGATTATTGGTGTACAATAATCCGAACTTATAATATCCTCCCATTACAGAAATGTGAAGTTGATTTTCTAAACAACCAGTGGCCCTGTAAAACAGATTTAGGTAGTAATGCCAAAGAAGGCGCCAATTTCTATTATTTTTGCTAATTTTTCGACTTCATTTTTTGAGCAAATTTTTTAACACTGTTCTAACACTGAATTTATTTTTTTATATTACTGACAATGTAGCTTTAATAATGTAATGTTTCCTGAAGGTTACTCCACAAAACAATGAAAAAAATAACTACAAAATTGCATAACAATACCAGACGATTTTTTTAAATTTCATCTGGTAGACCTATAAATAAACAAAAGTCATCTGCTTTACAGGGTATTTTCAGCACTCTCGATTTATACATGGCAGAAAAGCCAATGCCCTCCACCATTGGCAAGTGCCAATTATTTAGAATAAAACATGCCACCCTTTGAGAGAGTGAAACATTTTTAAGAAACAAACACAAAATTGCATTTTTTTTAAGAAAATTCACATTTTTTTGGTAGAAAAGAAAACACCATTAGAGTCTGTTTTTGATCGCCTGGGGTTTTGTAGCATGTTTTACGCCATATCTCAAAGTTAACCTTCAAGAGATTTGGCGATCAGGAATTGAATGGGACCAATCTCTGAACGACGAACTTTAGGAAAACTGGAATTACAACCGTATCTATACCTCGCTGCTACTCGCTGGCTTCACAACAACAGTTTGATGTATAATTACATACATTTGTTGACGCTAGTGCGGATGCCTATATAGTGGTTTATTATTTTAAAAACGAATTTGATGGTAAAGTTGATATTAAATTCTTCATATTCAAAATATGAAACAACAAGTTTTTGTAATACATAGTCATAAACAATTCAAACGATTGTATTATATTTACAGGTATAGAGTAAAGAAATATTTATTACAAGTATTCCTCCCTTTGACAGTTGTTGGCTCGTGTTTTGCAATGTTTTGAAAAGTGAATTCGGTTTAACTGTCCAAAAATTAACAAAATTCTCTATTGTCAAATTTTTTTTTGATATTACGAACTTACTATTATACAAGACAACTTCTTAAGTAATCAGTCATATGTGCAATTAGGGGTTCCCAATATGAGACCCAACGATATGCTTATAAACATAAGACAAACCAAATCTTTTATTATTCTCATAAAAGAAACATATTGTCGCTATCAATACCAGTCTGAAGTGAGAAGTAAGTAAAATTATTGAAAATTTGAAAACCAGCAATGACAACAATCGAAACAGAAACAATGTTAATAGCAATATTTACAACTTTACCATACGTTCTACCATTAGTCGCACAATAAAGTTATGTTGCATCAGTGAAAAAAAAATTTAAATTATACAACATTTGTTACCCAAGAAGTTTTTCTTGCTGCTTCTTTATTTTCCCTGGGAATTAAAAGGGTTGACAAAGAGAAGAGACGAAGCACTACCAATGCCAGCATATACATTTCCTTGAAAACACGGTTTGTAATATGTTTCCTTTGTTTGAGTTCCTGCTTCTCCGTAATAGATTTTTTTTCTCAAATGTTGTTACAAATGCATTTGCATCTTGACTACTTCAGTGACATGGTTGCTGATATTTTTCTGGTGTTGTTGACGTTACCGTTGGAGTTGTGTTTCACTTGCATTTACATGTAAAGGATAAACAAATAACAATTTCAACAAACAACAACAATAATTTTACATAGAGGAAAAAAAACTATGCCAATTTCAATAAAATGCAAATATTGTGGAAATCGATATTTCCAAGATTAATGATTTAAAAATAGAATCAAAAAAAAATAGTTTTTATTTATTTGATTATTAAATTATGAATTTTAGAAAATAACTGCAAAATTCCCAATTTTAATTCGATCCGAAGAATGTGAATAAGAATTGGAAACTATCTGAGCTTCCCATTTTTAAAATCAACGTATTGTCTTCTCTAATATCTACTTTATAATGTACCAATTTAGCCGTAAATTAAGAACTGTTTTAACTGTAACTGTAACTGTAACTGTAACTGTATTGTAAGCCACTATTATCAAGGGTGTTATTTAAGACCTTGAGAATTGAAAATGATAATACAAGATAGATATATTGTTGGAATGGAATTCGTTTCATTATAATGTAGAAGTTCTTTACTACACAAGTCGCCATAGTGTTGGCTTATTAGACGTGAGGCCTCGGTTCAAACCACAGGTCAGGCATCTCTAACTAAACGAAATATGATAAAATATTTCTTGGGCGACTTCCTCTCAGCAAATTTTTGGCAAAAATATACATACATAATTGGGTATTACAACCCTTCAGTCAGAATTACGGCCTAGCTTCTCACACCTCTTATATTGAGTGTATTAACTTTATACATGTGTGGCGGGTTCAAAGTCGAGAGACTTTTCATGGCAATTTTATTTATTCTCAGAGTCGCCGAAGAAATATTTTTTCCATAACTTCATTTAGATATCTGACCGGGACTTGAACCCTGGCCTTTTTGTCTAATAAGCCAATACACTACACTACCGAAAACTCGAGAGTAAATAAAGTTGCCATGAAAACACAATGAAAAAGTTTCTCAAAAATCTCTAGTTGAAGTCGACTTTAAACTGTTGGTCCCGCCACATTATGGATACAATTAACACGCACGCAGAACCTTAGTTGTGTATGGAGTTCGGCGTAATCCTCACTATAGGGCTTTAATGACCAATTATGTATGCATGTATTTTAAAATCCTTATAATAATCATCAATAATAGGCTCGTAAGAACAAATCACGGCCCATGTCATACGACAATCACTTCTCAATTTGTCAACAGAAAATTTTAAAACCCCAAAGGACTGCCCGGTAATTCAAAAGAGTTTACACTAAAAAACAAAATTGTTAACAACAACATATTCCCAAAGGAACAAGTGGAAATAAATTAATCTAAGAATTTTTAAAAAAAATTTTCGACTGTGTAACAGAAACTACACAATGCAACAATAACACGGTGCGGCAGTGGAAATACACCCGAGTAGCTATATAGCCTAGGTTGTTCAGTAGGTTCTGTAGAATATTCAAAAATACCTTTTTTATATTTCTCGAACCCTTCAAACTTGTATTATTTGACAAAAACGTTTTTTTTTTTTAGAAAGGGAAGAGATTAGCTTTTAAAACGGTATGCATAAACATTTTGTTCAAACTTATGTGTTATGAGTTTTGATGGGGGTAAACTTGGAAAATATGATTATTTTCTTATTTTTCCAGTTTGGCCATTATTAATTGCAAAATTTGGATTAAAAACTATGAAACAAGTGGTGACACTCTTAAAACATTCTCTTGTGAAGAGTTGACAATCGTTTGATAAAATCAGCAATAATTACCGAACATACTCTGTATATATATTGATGAACAACTTCAAATCCATAAAGAAATATTGTTTAAAGAAACATTGAAGTAATGGAGACATACGCAACTATTATATAAACATAAAGTGTTACTTCTTCCACAAACACCAATAATGTTTAAATAAGCTACATTAGTATTCCCGCACTAAATTACACTTAGAGGAAAAAACAGACAATAATTCAAATGTATAACTTCTTATAATCATGCACAGTGTCTTTTCTAGTACTTAAGCGCACAAAGTAATAAAAATTAATTAAAATTTTATTAAACATTTATAAGAAACTGAACCAAATAAAAAATGATTAACAGTTTTGTTCGCATTGTGATATTTATAAAGTAAAATATGTACTTTATACAATTGCAATAAAAAGAGAGAAGTTTAACAGCGGGAACAGCCGATATGTACGCACCGCGTAACATTAAACAAATTGAGTTCAACTCAATTGAAAAGCAGCAGCAGACTTGTGTTTGTATTTGAAATGTTACAACTTTACTCTGTTCAGCTCATGTTTGTCAATATTGCCTCTGTCAGTATATTAAAATGGCATATTGCTACATTTGCTACAAGAGTGGTTCTCCACACAATAGTTTATAAACAATATTTAACTGAAAGTCGGGATGAAGGAATACTGCAAATAGAGGAAATATGGATGTAAACTGAACGAAGTAAAATAACAAGAATTATTCAAGAATGCAAATATAAGCGAATAAGATACGCTTTAAATAAATTGGTTACAAAATTTAAGCAATAAATGAAGTGAAGTGAAAATTGTTTGAATTCTAATAACAATGTATGTATGTTATTAGAATTAGAGTATGTTCACCTATAGATTAGTCGCTTGCCGCTTGACATTATAAATTGTATGTGCAAAATAAATTGTGATCAGGATAATGTG
>QOCX01004382.1:0-12151 GCA_005959815.1 Sarcophaga bullata | reverse complement strand
TCGGTCATATTAATTCAAATGCTAATGAAGCAAAGTCGTATAAAATTCCTATTGGGTATTTTAAGGCATTTCTTACCCACTTTCTTTTCTATTTAATTTTTTAATATTCATTGTATAACAGTGTTCATGCCTACAACTGTTTCTATATGTCTGTACCTACGTACATAGAGAGCCGTAAGTTTTGCGATGTGAATAACGAAAATTTAATGAAATTCACAGCTAAAAATGCATGTAATAGCAGCATCATGTAGTCTTTTTATTCTACTTATTTTTTTTTTTATTTCGTTTTTACTCCGCCAATAGCATCATACACCAACGTCATCATTTTGAAAGGAATGTTGACTATTGTCGTAGACGGAAGCCAGAGTAACAGACAAGAATTCCAGTCTCAGATATTAATGGAAGACAGTCTTAGTACAAGACACACACAGTAAAAGTAAAACATGCAATGAAATCTAATAATAAAAGACTAAAGAGAAAGATAAACGACTGTGTGACATACATTTTAACCCATTGAGAGGTGAAATATTTTTGGAAATTTCAAATTTGAAAAAAAAAAAAAATTTTAAATATGGAGCCGTATGTCTGGACTTTAACTAGACTTATTAAACGTGGTTCCTTTTTTACTTTAAACGTTCAACACTTAATGAAAGTGATTCTTAAGATGGGGAATATTAAAAGATATTTTTCTTCATAAATATCCTGCATCAGTACACGTTCCCTAAACAAAACCACCACGAATATTGGTTGTAATCGGCGCCAACAGCTGTATACAGAGAACATAACATAATCTGATCATTATAATCCTTTAGTCGATTACATTCTAGTTTCTTACACCACCTTAATGTTGTGTGCGTTAATTTTTAATACATGTGTGGCGGGACTATAGTTTAAAGTCGACTCCGAATATCCGAAGAAATTTTTAACCCGCAACCTCTCCTGAGTTTTCGCCAAAAATCTGCTGAGAGTAAGTTGCCGAAGAATATTTTTTCATATTTCGTTTTGTTAGAAATGTCTGATCTAAGTTTTGAACCGTGGTCTGACGTCTAGTAAGCCAACAAATTACTTACTAGACTACGACGAATCTATGGAATCAATGGAATTCAGGATAACTATTCCGGATACCTAGATGAAGGGCGTTTAAACTTCATAGAATCACGCTCAGTATGTTTGACGGGTTCATAGCAGGGCATTGCATTATGGGCGAGGCACATTGGTCTTGGGCACCTTTGAAAATGATTTCTGTAGAAGCTACAGAAATAGAGAAAGAAGTTGACACTGTTCTTTACCTATTGGGAAAATGCCCGGCACAACGTCAAAGGAGAAAAAGGTATCTTAGTGCCTACTTCATGGGTATCTTGATAATCTGTCAAGCATTGACATTGTCTATGGTATCACAATGAACCACGACTACCTTGGGTGGACAAACACCTACCTCTACTTGTTGGACATATGGAAACATTCGTCCTGTACGGCACGCGACAATGCTTGGCAAATAGTTTGTATCGTAAAATTGCTTTATATTCTTAATATCATTATATTAGCCGTTGCTATCACGCCCATACGGCTGCATAGCGGGACATATAGGCCTACCTAATCATTTTGATTAACACTCTAATGATAGCTTTCAATCGTTAGCATATCTATTATTTCGGAAATGCTTTCTTTTCCGTACTATTTGTGCATTACAAAACATTGAAAAAGGGGTTCCCATAAGCATAACCTCAAAATGAACCAGCTAACTGTACCTAAGCATTCAATGTTTCAAACAGTGTGTGTGAATTATGAAGCAGTTACTCCTCTATTCAATCGTTATTCATAATTGTTTATAAATTTCAATGGCAATATTTATTTTCTTCGAAATTTTTTTTATTTCCATTCACAACAGTAGTAGCAATTGTTGAAAATGTTATAGAAAAACAAATATGCATTGATAAGCAAATATTATATGCTTTTTAATAAAAAATAAAAAAAAAATATGCATAATAAATTCCTAATAAATAAATATGTAATCAATGAAAATATGAAACATATTAAATAACTCTTCGAGTTAAAACTAAATTATTGAATCATATTTCATTCATCTATACATACATGCATACATACGTACATATTTATTTTAACATGCCTATAAATGCATATGCAAAAACACATATTATTGTATTTAAATAATAAATATGCCATAAAATTTAAAAAAGAAAGGAGTTTAAAACAACAAATTTTATGAATCTGTCAGGCGATCCACGTTTAAGCTGAAATAGGAAAAGAAATCTAAAGACAGGGAGGGTTTTTAAAGGCGTGGGAATACGAGAATTAAAAAAAAACTGACAAATATCAGAAAAATTGTTAAAGCGTTAAGAAAAAAAGTCTAAAAATAAAAAAAATAAAACTAAGTTGGATTAAAATAAACCAGATTTGTTTTATTTTTTTTTTTTTTTTTTTGGTCTTTAAAAATGTAATTTTTAATTTTTCTGCTTGTTGTGTATCAGCAAAAAATATTTAAGATAAGATCAAAGAAAACAAACAAATTAAGCATTAGAATGTAAACCAAACCAGGAAGGTTTTTTTTTTTTTTTTTTTTTTTGTTTTTTAAAGTCATAAAGCCAGATTTAGACTAAACTAGAACGGTGTCAGCACTAGTCTTATTTGATTAGACTTAGATGCTCATAAACAACACATGCATGTCAAATATTGAAGTCGCCGTAGTCTAGTAGGTAGTGTGTTGGCTTATTAGACGTAAGGCCAACACTGTTCAAACCTCAGGTCAAACATCAAACCGAAATATGAAAAAAAAAACAAAATATTTCTTCGGTGACTTCCTTTCAGCAGATTTCAAGCAAAAACTCTGAAAGTAAATAAAATTGTCATGAAAAATTTCTCAAAAATCTGTTTAATCACATGAAGACCACTTTTACATTGCACTGAGGATGCTCCTAATATATCTATTTCGTCCCGTATTATTCTGTCACTGTCAATGATCTTACTTTGCCAGTAGTTTTCCACAAAAACTATCGTACATTTCTAGTATTTCTCTTCTTGTCCTCTTTTTGCAAAATGTTTTCGGTTTGTAGAGATCCAATTCTTAGTATCATTGCCTTGCACTAATTTAGTCATCGATTGCACATACATCTGCGTCTCTCAAATAAATACATGGAAAGTACAGAATCGAATGAACTGATTGGCAGCTGCTTATGGTAATGATTCACTATAAATCCTGTTAAGCACTCAACAAAACCGTCCTCACTCACAAATCTCGTTTTATCAAAACAATTATGCAAACTTATAATTCGGTTCGAATCGCGCGTCAGACATCAAAAACGAATGTGAAAAAAATATTTCTTCGGCGGCTTCCTCTCAGCAGATTTCTGGCAAAAACTCTGAGAGTAAATAAAATTTCCCATGAAAGTTTCTCAAAAAAATTTTGTCGTTCGGTGTCGACTTTAAACTGTAGGTCCGCCACTCACGTATAAAAATTAACACACACAACATAAAGTGGTGTGAGAAGCTAGGCCGTAATCCTGACTGAAGGGTTGTAATGGCCAATTATGTATGTATGTATGCAAACTCATTACGTTTCGTACATGACCGTTTTCAGTTGACTTTGCTTATGCTTCCAGACGGAATCGATTTCGTTTGCCATTCATACTCATGATAACATTTTGTTTTTAATTGAATGCGGCCTACAGAGCTTCCTTTTTTTTTGAAGCTTTTATCAACAGGTTCTTAAAGAAATTTTTTGTAATGTTTAGCCCAAAACAAAAAAAAAATTACCGAATATTTAACGGTATTTCTAATGTCATGCTCAATAGCACTTAGGCAAGCAAACATCTAGAGTGTCCTTAGAACACATATGCAATCCAAGACATGGTATCTGTTGGGGAAATGAAATGATTTATCTTATTAGATCTTATCTCTTGTATCATATCACTGCAATCATATTAAAATTTAACGCAAATCAGTTCATCAATAATCAAAATATCAAATTCAGCATAATTGATAGCCTCTTTCTGCAAAAACGTCTGCTTCTCAATAACTTTTTATTTTTTTTTGTTATGACTTCTGCAGACAAGTTTATTTTGTAATTTTAAAAACCCCCCATAGAGTTACAGTATCTGTTCACAGTTTGTTTTATTAAATTTTATATTTCAACTTTATTAAGTATTTTTCCACAAAAAAAAAAAAAAAGAAAAAAAAAAAAAAAAAAAAAAAAAAAAAAAAAAAAACCTTTATACCACAGACAAATAATGTACAATTTATAACAAAAAGAAAAACAACTACAACAACCACAAGGGTATTTTGTTATTAAAATGTCGTACTTGTATACGTACGTATACGATTATATATAGGGGAAGCTACGACGATGTTCATTCATAACTTTTGTTTGTATTTCAATTTCCCGATCCCTCTGCCTCCTCCTTTTAAGTCAACATTTGCCATCATAATATTGCTCTGCTGATAGTGAACCTAGAAAAGTCAAATTAAGGAGATTTGAAGGAGGTTTGGTTGGTGGCCAACTATAACTAAAATTCAACATTTTCCTCTTCTATCTCTTATTCATACTTGTTGTATGTGCTTGTTTTTTGCTGCATATTGTGTAAGTGACTCAATGTTCTAAAGTTGTTATTAAAACTTTAATGATTAAACTTCACACCAACCCACACAACACACTAGCAATGAACACAAATGAACACTTACGCAATTTCCAAAGTTATACCGGGGACAACAAAGTACAATTGTCCCCAGCACAGTTAAAACGCATGTTGTATCGTATTATGTTTACGACTATGTTTTGTGGTGTTGTATGCGAATTACCTTTCATCCTGTATATGTTGTTAACCCAACAAGCCAAGCTTAGGTTTTTATTTGTAACAGGAAAAACGTGACCTTATAAACCATTTAAATTCTTACAAAAATGTTTGTTGGGTTACATTATAAAAATCATACATGGCATACAAGAAATTTAATTTTACTTTTGCTCTTTACCATTCTGTGGTTAAGGTTGAGTTTCCATTGAAATGTTTACACCTTTTAAGTGTTACATCTTCCTTTAAGACATTTAATTAAAACTCAAATTGAAATACAGAATTTAAGATTCCAAAAGAAAAAAAAATCCAGAACAATATTGTAATGAAATTCAATTGATTTGAATGTGTTTTCATGCTTTTCAACAGATACTTAAAGGACATAAACTACAGCACATCAATATATGATTACACTATTGCCATATCTGGCAGCTTGGGCATCAAATGGCCTACGTAGTATCGAATTTCTAAAAATTTGCCTGATATTACGTATAAATGTTACGTAAACGTTTGGCTAATTCTACCTTTATTGGTTTTATAACCGGCCAGCGAGGAACAAGGAAGTATTGGCTGCTTCGCTAACTCGGCCGTTCAATAATAGAGACAGACGGAGAAACTTGAACAAATGAACACTGTCAACAAAAAATCATATTTTCCATTGATAGATTAGAGGGTAACCTTGTAAATAGTACGTACGTTAAGCATATTATAGTAGGTTAAGCATATATGAATACCGAATTGGCATATAATTGTCTCTGATAATTAGTAGTTGTAGTTTAGTAGGTAGTGTTTTCGCTTATTAGACGTGAGGACGTGGTTTAAACTCCAACCCAGATGTCTTAAGCAGTCTTCTGGCAAAAATTCTGAGGGTAAAATGAAATTGCCATAAAAAGGTTTCCTACAAATTTGTCGTTTAGAATCAACTTTAAGCTGTAGGTACCACCACTCATGAATTAAATTTACACACACAAAAAGGGCGGTGCGTAAAGCTAAATATTTGTTTCCCTTAATTTTGAACAGATCAGCGAAGCATACCGGATTTAATTTGTTTAATTTGTTCATAAACAAGAGTAGCAATAATGTTTCTATGAAAGACTTCCAGTCTTTTTCTTTTATAGCACATTCATACATTATATTATACATATATTGTACACATAGTATACATATTTATTTCATTACAACATACATTTGTCTACATTTAGAAAATTTCGTATGTAAATTATGCTAAATTTCTAGCATCTTCTGCTTATTTTGTATCAATGTTAGGTTACCAACAGCATACATATCTGTTCTGTTTTTTTTTTTTTCTCTCTCTCTTCACAATAACTATGATGCTGTTACCCTTGTTTAGCTGGTTAGTCATATAAAGTATGATGTCCTTAGTTATCCCCTTTGCTCCGTAAAGGGAAAGAAGGTTTTTAAATATTAATTTTATTAAATTTTTACATTAAGTAGACAATTTGTTGTTGTTGTATCTCATTTGTTACATTATTTACAATGGAAATTTCTAACGGTACTGAGGTTTTTTGAATGAAATTAAATTTTAATGAAGCCAAAAAAAAAAAAAAATTCCTTCATAACGAATTCAGAAAATATGGCCAATAAATATTGTAAGTAAAGAAAAACAACAATTCTGCTATTAGAACTAAAATGTACTTAATGCTTTAAAAAGCGGGTTAAAAGACTTAAAAAATATATGGCAACAATGCCATAAGAATCTGTCTTCAAATGCCGAAAACAGAAGAGTTAAAAAAGGGGTAAAAAAAAATTCAAGTTAATGGCAGTCCCTTTGTTATCTAACATTATGCCGAAGAAAAGGCAAATAAATATGTTTCGGTCCGCACAACCAACGAAATGTAGGACGATCGTTCTATGGCTCCATAAATGTTTATTACCAAAATAGTAACGAATTCGTATTCTTATGATAAGAGAAGCAGAGTAGAGTTGGTCCAACACAAGGTAACCTGAAAAAATGACATCTATTACCTTAAAGTGTAAACAAAGCCTATGTAGAATATTCAACAATACACTTAATACAACGATACAAAGGCTTGTGTAAATTGACCAGCATTGCCATTTGCTAAGTTTTCCCTCTTTTTGAAAGTTTTTTGAAATACAAAAAAGTTTTTTCTCAAAATAAAAAGTTTTTTAAAAAAATTACTAAAAAAATTAACGCTGGAATTCACCAATTGTTTACACGATTATCAGTCATTCATTCTCTCTAGAATGAACAAAGAACGAAATGTGTGTGTTTTTTCGCATATTTTTGAATATCATTCGAACAGGCATTTGCCATGATTTTTAAACGAGAATCAAGGCGAATTCATTCTAATGATTCATTAGAGACGTGACGAGAATCTCTCTTCTTTCTCACTACGACTGAGTGTGTTAATATGTACTTACAGACATATAGTATGTATCAATATATTGGGTTTGTGGAAATTATTCCGAAGTATCTTTCATACAATATTGTTAAATGCATATCATTTCGCGACAGCTACCGTCGCTATAAGCAACAAAGTTTTATTAAAATCGAATTATTAAACAAGACAAAAGAAAAAATAATAAAAAATTAAATAATTGAATACATAAACGAGTATGGAAAGTTCTGAGAAAATTATTAGCAACTGTGATGTATTAGACTCGATATTTCGTCTTATCTCGACTTCAATGAACATTTGAAATTGATAAAAATCTGTCCACAATTCGAGTATGCTATAATCCATGGAGTGTGGCGCCGGATGTGCGAAAATCTTTATATAACGCATAGAGGCAATTTTCTACTGAAGTATTATGCAGTAAATAATGTCTTGATAGAACTCTCACTAACACCTGAAGAAATCCAAACAATTTTACATTATATTTCAAAGTACATACGCAAATTCAAATTGAGCCGAATCGACTGTTTAGAGGATATAATATCATTAAAGTATCACCACCTAACAGAATTAGTTCTCTGCGATACTTTTGTGGAAGACGTTCACCTACAACAAGTGGCTAAAAATTGCTCAAATTTGCAAACTCTTATGCTGATAAACTTTAGGAAATTTAAAAAAGGATGGGATATTCGCGCAAATGTTTTTGGTGAAATGAAAACACTCAATAAACTGGAAATTAACAACGCTTTCTTTAAAGCTTGGAACTATTTCGACGTACAGCAGTTGTTTTGTCTCGCCCATCTGAAGACCCTCAGTATCAGTATAGACATAAGCAATAGCAACGATAACAAACGAAGCAATAACGACAGCCCATACCGTGTATATAATATTGAAAATCTAAGAATTGGAAGACTGCGTGACCTGCCTGAAGATCTAATACGTTTCAAAAATTTAAAGAAAATATCGATAGCATTCATACAATTGCCAATCCGTGATAACGTTCTGACACGAATAAACAATGCATGCCCCAAACTGTATGAATTGTCATTCGTTGACTGTGAGTGTAAGTTTAAAGAAATTCCGCGTATGAACAATCTGAAGCTTTTAACATTTTGTAGTTGTTCGAATATAGGACTTAAACATTTTGATGAAAGTTTTCGAAAACTTGAATTAAAATCCTTAAGACTTGTGTATATTAAAATTGGCGATAATGCAGAGGATATTTCCGATTATCACTACACATCGAATACACTGGAAACTCTTTATATAAAAGACACAGGTGATGGAAATACTGCAACAGCATTTTGTAATCCGCAACATGAATTTAAAAATGTTTCCAAGGTTAAGCTTTTAAAAAGTTGTGTCAGCAGCTTACAACCAACAGGATTATGTTTCTCGCATAACTTTCCCAATCTTCAAGAGTTAATAATATATCCATATTACATTTCAATCGAAGATATTTTACGTTTGGAACATTTAAAAGTACTACAATTCAGTCAATTCGAGAATATGTCCTGGTCATATTTGGATATCTTGTTCAAGCATCGTACATTGACACATATCACCATAAAACCTTTTTATTGCGAATATTTCAAAAATCTATATGAACGTTTGCCCGAATTCTGTGAAGGTCTTACTACCACACTGGAATATTTGAGTTTACCCTCTGCAGTGTATGACAGCGCTTTAAACTTTTGGTCATCTTTTCGACAGAGGAATAAACTGTTAAAATTGGAGATCGTTGAGCCTAATACCTTAGGGAGTGGTATATCATGACACATTTCACATGTAATTTTTCAGAATTAATATATTTTTCTTTGTTTTTTTTTATTTTCATATTAAAAGGGGCTGTCCCAATGTGATAACCTCCCTACAGAAGGCCTTTTGGGAGTATATTTAATGAGTGACAGTCTCGTGCGATACTGGATATTCAAATACTTTAA
Source organism: Sarcophaga bullata (assembly GCA_005959815.1). Classification (NCBI taxonomy): domain Eukaryota; kingdom Metazoa; phylum Arthropoda; class Insecta; order Diptera; family Sarcophagidae; genus Sarcophaga; species Sarcophaga bullata. The sequence goes on along the minus strand of QOCX01004382.1, from coordinate 3,028 downwards.
ACTGTTTACCCTACAATAAGTGTACAATAAAGAGAATGCCGAAATGCAAAATAAATGCGAGTGTGATGAAATTTATTTAAACTCTGCGATAGTGTTAGAAATAACCATGGTGTTAAGACGGATAGCACACAAAAGCTTGTAATATTTTCGATCGAAGTAACTGACATTGAGATGATTACTATACTTGCTTGTGGCGGTATAAAGAATAACAAAGGCAGTTGAATTCTTTTCTGTTTACCAAGACAGAATTCACGTCATTCTTCAAAGTACATCAACAAATTGGAAATGATCGACATCAACTTGTTATTACAAATTCTAAAAACGAATCGAGTATTTTCGGTGATCTTGCACTTCATTTCAGACGTCCCTGTCTACTACGTGACTTTGTGAGTTAATCACACCAATCGATGAAAGAACTTTCTAAACTTGTTTTTTTTTTCAATCTAGACAAGTCTTTTCAAGCTAACGTCGGTTGATTTGCAAATCGTTTCGCCAATTAATACTGGGACGAAGATGTTAGCTTGAGCTTCTTCCTCTAATAGCGCTTTTTTAAAGACAAATTTTGTTCTGTTACGAGAAAGTTTTGCTTTATTAATGCCAAATGTGGCAGTGCTAAAATTTATGGATTGCGTCTTAGATTTTCATATTCGAACTTATCGTCACACACGGTGGAATGCGTCTAGAAAGCTATAAATACTCGGAAGATGACAATTACTCAAGGAGTGCATACTTTTGTAAACAGTAAAGGCTGTGTTTACATTGCGTAGGGCAGGAAATTTTCTGCGGGAAGACTGTTTATTGTGTTTTGTGTGAGTTTTTTTTGTTCATACTTTTGCTTTTACACACACTCTCCCCTTATTTTGATCAAAGTTTATTCTGCAATTTTTCGTGAGTACATTAAAATCAATGAAACGATATTGTCCGTATTGTTTAGGAATATTACCGCAGATCGGTCTTTGTATTAAACAAACTGAATATTCTTGTCCTTTGAAACGTGTCTTATCCGGAGCATTTTCCGGAATACGATATTGTCAGGTGTAGCGATATTCTGCATTGCTGCCATATTGAATCTCTATTTTGAGTATTTTTTACAAGAGCGGCTAATAACCTTATCGTCTTTGTAAATAGACCTCTGCTAACCTGAATGGGTGTACTCTTTATAACATATTACGCAAATAACATGATTACGATTTTTTTTTCGCGAAGTTTCATTACTTACGTCCTTATGTACAAAAATCAAACGTAGGTGAGTGTATCTTTCAAAAAATTGCATTTTTACCAGCCAACTGACAGGATTAAGTGAATTACCATTGCCTTTATAAATTTTCATTTTAAATTTAAATTTCTATATTAAAAAGACATTTCTTTAGAAGGAGGATTGTATTGCATTATTTTTACTCAAAGTGGAAGTGGAAGTTGCTGCTCTTTTAACAGCATCATCTTCTTCCTAATGAATGTCATTTGATTTCTTTCTCTATATTTTCATTCCTCCATTCAGTGCATATGAAGATTCATGTAAATCCAATTAAATGCGTCTCTTTATTTTTTTAATTTTCTGTCTTCTTTAACTAACATCTTCTTGATGCAGTTTTCATGTTTTTTTTTTATTTTGTTTGTGTTGTTGTTGTTTGTAAAAAATTTAATAAAAGAAAGAAAAGAATTTTCTGTTAAATTTAAAGATTGCTTCCAATTCCTGGTTATTCTTTACCTTGAGCTAATAAAAAAGAATTATTTTTTGTTAATTGTTTTCCACATAATTTTGTGAAGTGATTTGTAAAATCATCAAATAACCTGTTATTTTCTTGTTGTCCCAGGCCCAGGTGTAATTTTGGCACTGAAAGATGATGCCACTCTTTTAAATAATTATAGGTTCATAATCAGTTTTGTTTAAATAAACTTGATTGTATTATTTTTACAAAAGCAATATGATCACCTTATTTGCATATTTAATGAAATATTTTCACTGTAATGTAACAGCAACATACGAGATCGAATCAAGAATTTTAGTTGCAATAAATGGAATTCTTAGAAGAAATCAATTTTTATTCACACTCTAATACCAATTTATAGGCATTTAAAGTGTTAAGCTTTTCTTAAAGTTTTGTAAAATAGATTTTTAAAATTATAGTTATTTACATAGTTTTGACCGTCACTGTATAAGTCATTCAGTTCAGTTAATATTTAAAATGTAATTTATAATGCAATTAAAAATTAAAAAAAAAAAAATTCTCTTTAAATTTTAAGAAAACACATTTGCAGTTGGCCCCAACAATCGGAAAATAGAACAATAAATATATTTTCACAAGTGTACAAGCGTATGTTACCGCTATCACGGAAGTTAATTGTACAATTATATTCAGAGATTAAAAGGTAAGTCGTTATAACACATTGTTCAAAAGCCTTCAGTCTTTTTGTATTTCCGCGAGACAAAACTTCCGATCGATTAAAAAAAGATTTAGAACCATTATTATAACTAGAAGTGGGCCTCAAACTAAAGTGAGGATCATCCTATCTTTAACTTTTAAAGTTCACTTTATGTTTGAACTTGCCATATTATATATTATATTCAATATGGCAACTCTTGTAAATACAACAAAAAAAAAGCCCACATTGCCAGTGCGTTTAACAAAACCTATTTAATTGAGCAGTGTTATCAACATTTCTCCCTGCGGTATTGTCATATTTTTGAAAAAGTTAACTTTATTTTATCATTAGGTTGTAATAACGAAAAGAAGTTAAAGGTGACTAAACCCAACATTAACGGGAGGTTGTAACAATGACGCTTAAAATATTTTAAACATGCAATCAAAGGAACATAAAGTTCTACAAAGTAGTCATTGAAGTTTTATTTGAGTAACTTCATTATGAAAAAGATGCATCTTTAAATTCTCTACAGTGTCTTATAACTTACTTTATATACGTATAAGAAAATTCAATATTTAATTTAATAAAGAACTCCACTATAGATAAACAAACTTCCTTGGTTGCATGTGTTTTAATCCCACAAAAAAAAAATTATGGAGAAATG
>QOCX01004381.1:0-14883 GCA_005959815.1 Sarcophaga bullata | reverse complement strand
CCATCTATTCCGCACACACAATACAATACATATTTTTCTTTTTGCATCGACTGCACCAAACCCAACACTTTTGTTTTTAAAATTCCTAGAAAGAAATGAAGATAAAAAAAACCGTTCAATTAAAAATGAATTAAATCTCGGGAAGAATTGTGTTTTAATTTCATAAATTTTAAATTTTATGCTGAAATAGGGACGATTCTGATGCAGGTCATTAGAAAAGTTTGTTTGATTTAAGTCATCTTGAATTTAATGTCCTTCAAATTAATTTTCGATGCTTCCGATACGGATTCTAAGTGCTTTACAGCACACGATTCTCCAATGTTTCCAGTTAAGAATGATAATTAATAAGAGTTTCCTTTCCCCCTTCACTTCTGTTATTGTAGTATAGACAAAGACTGTGTGCGGTGAATGTTCAGACTAAGATTCGATCAGCTGAAGCTAGCGATCGAAGTGGTTCCCACTTCTGATCAGGAAATGTTAGCTTTATGGCCGCCATATAGCTGGTTTAAGTAGGGGTTTGATTTGTTTGATATTCGTTCTGGTTCACAGAATCCAAAGTGTTAACAGTTTTCGATAAATTTACTCGAAGAAATAGGGCGACAAGCTTGACATTAAGGTTCACAAGGGATTTCAGGGCAGCCTGACTCTGTGCGAGTAGATCAATATTCTGCTACTAAGCAGCAATTGATCTCCACAATCCGCTTGCAAGACACAACAGTTATTCGAGAGTATGTACGAAGGGTTTCATGAACAATTTTTCAATATACACACCATAAACCATACTCCCCATCGAATTTAAAGCCATCCGTGTAAATTTCATGAGTATTTGGAGGAAAACTGACTCCCCGTTCTAAACAGCTGTTCATATTGTTAAAGGGCAGGTTCCCATATGGTCTATTGATTCTTTCAGAATCTTAGAATCTTGGCGAAGTAATTTTTCTCTTTTAATTTTTAATAAAATGTTGGTATTTTAATTTAATTTTTTTTTTGTTGTAATTTTTATTGCATTTAGACGATTTTATGTAAGGGAGGGGAGAAGAGTAACTAAAAAAAAAATTAAAAATAAAATGAAGAATTTGTTTTTGTTATATAAACATTATTGTTTTCAGGGGACTTAATTTATAAATATTTTCATTTTGTTTTCTTAATTGAAATTTTCTTTTTCCGAGGTTAAAAAAATAAAATAAAAATTAAAAATAAAATTATTTTCAAAATAAAATTTAAATTAATTATGTTTTGTTTTTTTATTTGGTAAATTTTAAATTTTTATAATTTACACTAAAAATTTGTATAATATTCATGGTATATTCTTTCTTTTCTTTCTTTTTCAATTTTTAATTTTGTTTTTTGTTTTTTTTAATGTTTATACTTTATAATAAATTTAAGTTTATTTTATAGGTTAAATAATAATATTAATAATTAAATTATTTTTTTTTGTTTGTTTTTTTCGATTTTTGTTTTTATTTAATGCACCTTAAGACGAAAAAAAAAAGCTTGATAACTATTTACTTGTTGCTTATTGTTTTGTCTCTGTTTTATTAATAATAATATAATTACATTAATTATTAAAGGGCTGTTAAGAATAATTTATGTTTTCTCCTTAGCTTTACTTTAATCCTTTAATTTTTTTTTGTTTTATTTATTAAATATTGATTAAATGAACAACACACTTTGATTAAATAGTTTTTTTTTGTTTTTGTTTTTAAAATTAAAAATAATTTTATTTTTTTATATATAGATCTGGTTTGCTTTGTTTTCTTTTTATTAAATATTATTTATTGTATATGCTAATATTTTTTTTTTTTTTTTGTTTTTAAAATTAAAAATAATTTTATTTTTTATATATAGATCTGATTTTGCTTTGTTTTTCTTTTTATTAAATATTATTTATTGTATATGCTAATATTTTTTTTTTGTTTGTTTCGTACTTAAGAGCTAATATTTATTTTTTAATTATTTTAAATGTTTCTTTTACTCCTTTTTTTTCTCTTGCTTGCTTTGTTCTTCTACTTTATGCAAGTAGTTAGTAGCTATAAAGAGCAATATTCTACGTGTTTTTATTACAATCAAAATTTTCTTTCAAATTTTGTTTTTGTTTTTTTTTTTAAATTCTTATTAAAAAAGTTTTTTGTTTGTTTTCTCTTTGTAATGCAAGGGTATAATAAAAATTTTATATAAAGAATTACTACAACTATAATATAAAATAATTTTAAAAACAAGCCCCCTTCCCCTACTCCAGACTAATTCATTGGTTTCCATTAGATTTACGTAATGGGAAAAAAAAATTCAACAAAGAGGCTACAAATATATTAAAAATATTTCAAAAACAAGCTTCTTCCTCTGCCAGAAAACAAAATTCAAGTGAAACCTCATAACCCTATAAAGAGGAACAATGCCTGAACAATGTGTATAGAATTTGTAGAATTCTTGGTAAATAACCTCTACTATAATCAAATGGCTTTTTAAGGCTTTCAACATAAGCTTAACTAGAAGGAAAAATATATTAAGCCTGTAATTACAGAAACGCTTCTTTGCATAAACCCAAGCTTAGTATACTTTAAGATGATTTTTTTGAGAAACCCTATGCTAAATTACTACTGACTAAGAACTTTTAAAGGATTTTGACAATTCGATGCTGATCACACAACGAAGTTACATTCGCACCATGTGCTTTGTTGTATAGGCACAGAGGAATTCTTCACTGCCCTTCGCCTCTAGCCCATCATTACACTCTGGCATTTAAACTTCATCACCAATGTCTGTTTGCAAAGCAAATTTTCATTAGGAAACAAGAGTCACGAATAGCCAAGACATCTCTTTTTAAGACAGAAAGGGACATACAAGCTAGATTTCGCTGTCACAATCTCTTTCATTTGTCTCACTCACAACCAAAATACTGACATTTGCCTGGTCTTTAACATTACAAACTAACTAACCTGTAAGCCAGACATATGACCCGACATTGCAATTATTTATTATAATACCTTCCACTTCCAGAGAGTTATAGGGGCATAAAAATCTAACTTCAGTACCCAAAATACTACTATTTGCGTAATTTTTAGCACCACACCTAGGCTTTGTAGGCTCAAAAGCTTTATTCTAAGTGCATTCTAAAGAGTGTGACAGTATGCACTGTGTACTAGACTGCGTAATATGGAGGAATTGCATCGGCATTCCCTTGCCAGTAAAGGATCAGAAGCACATTTGTAGTGAAAATATTGAGCATTAGCAACGTAGTAGGCTGAAGCTTCAAAGCTTTTAGGTAACATGGCTATATTAAAGCTCAATAAGGTTAATTGCCGTCGTGAAACCATCCAAATTGGATTTAGTGGTTAACGATCGAACCAATATGGTTGTGCTACAATACGTTGTAGCATTAAGGAGTTCATAACATTAGACTTTCGTAAAGCTAATTGAAAGCAGGAAAAAATCTCTTGATTTAGGACACAGTCACTAGGACGTCTGTTCTTCTTTATGACTGCCAGGTAAAAGGTAATATGCTATATGGTCTTCCTAGCCCAAGGAATATCGTTAGGAATTTCATTGCAAATCAATGCTTGTCAGCACTGGTACAAAAAGCACAAGCTCCTTTGTCTTGTATTGAAAAGAAATTTCGAAAATAAATTCGAAACTTCAATGGAAAGTACATGTTGTGAATGGTTGTGTGATGTAGCCATGCAGGTAAATAAAGCAGAAGACTACACAAAATATTGGAATTATTAATGACTGTGCTGCCAACTAGAAAAATATGTTGTCTTTTAATCACCACGTGGTTAACCTAACACCTTGTCATTTGGTATATTAAAGAATTTCAAGCAGAATATAGAGAAGGGTTTTCTCTATTAATTAAATTCTGGTCTTCATTTTCCTAAGCATTCTATGCTATGTTACAGTTTTAGGTTATCCACCTTTAAATATTTTTTTTGGCTTCATCGGCTGTCAAGGCATAACATAAGATGAGAAAAGAAGGAAGACCTTTTCATACTGTTAGAGAAAATTTCGAAAATTCGAAGTTGGCAAAACTAGAAAAATTTAGATCGAAATTGAAAGAATTTTGTTAAGCTTTTGGGATTCTTTTTTAAATCAAAATTAAAATAAAAAGAAGAATTTAAAATTTTTTGGCAAATTACAAACAGAGCTTTGACAATAAAATTTTTAAATGTTTCGAAAAGAAAAGCTAGAGGGCGGGGGCTTTGCTTTGTATGACTTTTAAGAATCGGTACAAGAAAGCCAAACTAGATATCTATTCAAAAAAAAAAAGGAGGAAGATAAAGATAAATATTTAACCTTTAAATTTCTTATAAAACTATCCAATAGATCGTAATATAATATTGAAAAAGAAAAAAAAATAATAACAAACGTTTAGAATAATGGAACCAATGGTTGATACAAAAAAAAAAATTAATTAAAAACTGGTTATAATTTGAAGCCTATGAGAAACAAAAACGACCACATAAAAATTAATTTAAAGAAAAAATTAAATACAATAATAACGATATTCTCTGGATAGTAACGTGATATTTAGTAAACGTTTCCTTTAAAAGGCTTGAGAAGGATTATCTAGGATTAGTTGTAGCAGTAGTAGTAGGAGTAATAGATGTAGTAGACGTAGCATGTAAGCGTATGAATACAATTGGAAGTCGATGATAATGATGTTGATGATGCAGATGTTGTTGATGCGGACAAATGAGATAATAAAGGCCGAGATGTTTTTAATTGATCAAACAAGTATTGTTATTGTTATTATTGTTATTAATATTATTATGATTGCTACTGATAGTAATGTAGTTGTTGCTATGGTTGTTGTTGTTGTTATGGTTGTTGTGTGTTGTAATATATGTTGCTATTGTTATCATTATTGTTAGAAGGTAAAAGAACAGTAGTAGTATTATTGTGGCTGGTAAAAATGTTACGTTGATGATTTACCTTAACACCGAAAAATGGATAACGTTCGAACATCTTTAGCTAAGGCTGAGAAGGTCAATTTTTTGGAAACACATCAGCAATATTAACAAAAGCGCAAGCGCCTAATGATGCCTGTGCCATAACCTTGAGTAATTCATTGGCATGGGCAACACAATATTCCAGGGGTGGCATTTTGGAATAATTCATTGATTCTGTAAATGTAAACAAAAAAACAAAAAATTTCAAAATTTTAAACTGAATTTTACTGAATTCGATATCCAATTCTGGCAAACATACCTAATATGGCTGAATTTAAAGCTCTACAAACCGGCTCTCGTTTTGAGGGACATAATTGCCAGCCTAAAGGACTTGCCCAGGGATTTGAGTAGGCAATTAAACTAAATGCATTCTGTAGGGGTAGAGAAAAAAAAACAATATTTCAAGTTTAATTTGTAATAAATAAAACACAGTTTAGCTAACTAACTGACAACCTCCATCATTCGTTTCTCATCATCAGACATTTTCTTCTCTTTATCCAACTGTGTACCCATTTTTGATAGTTCTTTGCCAAACTCCAATATGCGTTCAATGCCATGGCTAAAGTTTTTAACTGCAGGTGAAACGTCCACATCTGGTGTTAATAGAAGAACAAAAACAAAAAAAAAATATTTAAAATAATTAAAACGCAATATTAATAAACAATTACAGAGAGAAAAACTTACCCATTTCTTCATCAGCATCTATAGAATCATTGAAATTATCTGTATTGCCGTTTTTACAAACATTGCCTGCAATAGACGCAATAGAAAGAAAGACGGAATTAATAATTTAATAAAAAAAAAACAAAGGAAATGAAATTAAAATCTAAGAAATTTCCTTTGCCACTCCCACAGTACTAAAAAGAATTCACGTCAATTCTGTTGGATATGAAAACATGGCTATTCTACAGAGAAATTTCAAAAGCATATGTCAACTAAGTTCGCCAAGACGTAGTAATCCTTTCGCTTAGCTTGTTATTATAAACGAAAATATGCCGAGTCATTGACAATAGCTGGAGCAAACACCCTCATGGATCCAAAACAGTAGTTAATTCGTACAAAGCTTCAAGGGTACATACAATAACAGAATTACCAGCAAAGGAATGAAAATAAAAGCCCTCCATTAAACAAGCCATATCAGTAGAACTACTCTAAGTGAACGACAACATAGCGGCGATTATTAACTCGCAAAGCATAGATAAATGAATTCCATCCCCAGTATGGACTTAAGGAAACAGAATAAAACTATCTAAGCAAGATGGCTAAGCAAGGAATCATTTTAGAACGCATATACAGCCTTTTGTCTTCATCGTAGCTGCGTAGATCAATCGAATATCCTGAGGGCGATTATTCTGTGTTGGTTTATTAAAAGCGAGCCCTTGGACATTTCTAATAAAACGAAATATGAAAAGAATTCTTCCTCCTATCAGCAGTCTTTTGGCAAAAACTCCGTGGGTAAAAATAAAATTGCTTTGAAAAGTTTCGTGTAAATTTTGTTTTCTTAACACACAACATGGATATTGTGAGAAGCTATATTCCAACAATCTGCTCTCTATTGACTTACGACAAGCCTTCTTTCGATTCCATTAGGTCCTTAGCTTGCCTTACATATCACGTTAATATAATTTTGATATCTTCATACAAGTTAAGACGACCCTATGGAAGACTAGCACATCTGACGAATGAGCGTGATAGATCGGGTGCAAACGATTCCACTGATGAACGATTTGAGCACTTGTCAATCGAAATAAGCGACAGCATTAAAGGACAATTGCCGTATTAAAGATTCGCACTCCTTCATTAGTGCTCCTTGGTATCAAAGAAGCCTAATATCATGCTCGAAAGCCCATCTGGTGTTAAGATCAGTAAGAATCTCATGTCTATTGTATTTAGCAATACACGTAGGCCACAGGAAAACCAGGATTCAGTTTTATAGGTCATTTGTTTACCTTTGTGACATGAAATGCATCGAGCAAAGATCTACAAGCAGTGAGTGCTTAAATAAACCATTGTTTGGTGAGAATAACATGCGTGTTTTAGCCCATTAGAATGAATTTCCAATAAAAAAAAAAACCTCAAAGCAAGAGCTTGTAATACAGCATTTCAAATGAAAGTGGATTGGCTATACTTTCAAAAGCCACAGAATAACATCGCTCTCACACAGTCCTCGGGAGATACAAAGAAATCCTGGCTACATGCTATACAAATAAAATAAGGGAACTCATCAAACTATTACCGATTCTAATGAAATTTTAAATGACTTTACATGACATGCTGAAGTTTGTATGAAGTTCAAGAGCTTTTGTTATTAAAAACGACTAAGCAAGATGAACAAACAAAAGTATGAAATAAAATACAGACAATACATGTATATATGTAAACTAAATACTTATGTGTGTATATATATACCGTTTGTTGTATGCTGACCATTATTTTCCATTTCAACATCATTTAAATAATCGTTATCGTTATTACTTTTACCTATCGTTGAAGGAGCATCATTTGTAGCTGAACAATGCTCAACTAAATTACTGTAAAATCAATTGAAATAAAAAGAAAAAGAACAACAAGAACAAATATTAAATATAAAATAAATAAAGAAATCTAAGCATTGAATTGAAATTTAAATAAACATCTCAACTGTTTATGCCAACTTACGTTTGAGTTTTTATATCATTATCGGTATGTATCACAGTCATGTGGCTTGAGTTCTGTGCATTCATTATTGTTGTTGCTGTTGCTGCTGATGCTGCTGTTGTTGTTATTGTTGCTTCTGCTGCTATTGTATTGTTGCTGCTAATGATGATGATGATGACGATACTGTGTTAACGCTGATGCTACTGCTGTTGCTGGATAATTAGCAACAGTTGCTATTGTTAAATTATTGGCTGTTGTATTATTGTTACTATTATTATTGTTATTATTATTTAGATTGGTGGTGTTATTAGTCGATGCAGTTGTTGTTGTTGTTTTCGTTACTGCTATTGTTGAACCACTTGTACTAGGATGATCCTCTATGGTGGCAGTAAGCAGACTACCATTACTACTAGCGCTTGCTCCTCCACCTCCATTGCCATTCTGATACGATTTTGTCGATTGTATAACCGAAGTTTGTTGCGGTACAGAAGACATGGCCACAGATGTTGATGATGTTTGCGTCGTTATTGAATGAGTACATGTGGGAGTTTTATTAGTAGATGTTGTTGTTGTAGTTGATGTTGAAGAAGTAGGGCAGTACTATTGTAAAGTATATGAACGTTTGGAAGAACATGTTGTTTAAGCCATTTTTTTTTTGTGTGTGTGGAAAAAAAAAACAGGAAAACAAGAAATCCATCCACCAGACCAAAGGACAATAAAAAGCGAAAAAATGGTTACACCAATGGTTACCAAAGAAGACGACACAGAGAAAGATTTACAGAAGCGAATAAAAGAAAAAAAACCAAAAGTATGTAAGAAGAATAAGAAGAAGAGAAGAAGAAGAAGAGAAGAAGAGAAGAAAAAAAAGAAAACATTAATTTAGAATTCATTAAAATGTAAGAAAATTAAAAATAAAAACAAATACCTCAATATCGAACCATTGATCATCTCTATAAATTTCAATCTTTAGCATGAACCAGAGATTTTTATTATTCTCCAACAGGCCAGGATAAGAGCGTAATGTTTGCTCAATGGCTTGACCTATTTTACCAGCCATAACTAGTTTTAGAATTCCTATAAAACGCACAATATCGGAAACACAACAATTATAATGTAATGTGAATTAAATATTGCTTGAAAACAATTGAAAAACTTACTTTGACGATTACGTATGGATGAGATGTCTTCTCTTAAATTTTGTCCGGTTTTTTGTCTGGAAAACGCTTCAGCTGTTTGGCTATAACCATTATGCACCAAATATGAACTAACCAATCTGTATTTAAGCCGGGAAAAAAAAAGAAATAAAATTTTCATTAATATTACACACAATATTTAAGTACGAGCCTATGAAAAAAAATGCTTACTTTTGTAATAGTGTTGTGGGATCGCCTTGTTCAGCTGGTAGAGGAAAATCATAGATAGTAGCGGTCATTTCAGCTCGCATTTGCTTCATCATTTCCTCAATTTGATCAAATTTAAAAGGCTCTTGTCCAAAATTAGCATCCACTTCTTCGCCAGGTGTTTGTAATCCAACTGTAGGATATAATTTGTTCTGAAATACAGACACACACAAAATGAAAGTGAATAATGAGTGTATCCTTACAGGAAAAAACTATAAAAAAATAAACAATTTCCTGTAGTACATGGGTATTGAATAACTTTTCCACGACCTACTATATAATCCGGCATACTAGATTCGGCTTTCTCCTTATTAATCAGAAAGTGACAGCTTGGATCAGAGTGCTTGAGGGAATATCTTGCAAGATGGACAAGAAGATAAACAATTCAAACAATATAGAATAATGCATTTCGAATTGCAATCGAAAGTGTTAGAATGACAAACAGAAATACATGATGACATGTCATCTGCTCGCTAACTCTAACCAACCGAATTATGTTGGAAGATCACCGCCCACACCCTGGTCGCACTCAGCTGGTCTTTCCTGCCACTTTAATATGGACATCCAGGATGATGATGTAACATAAAGCCAATATTGAATGCGCAGAGAACGTTGCATAAATAGGCGTTTTAAGTAGCTATCAATGCAACAGAGTACTAAATAAACATCCAGCAACGATAAAGGAGAATACGAGCTTTTCCTCGTAAAGCGGAAACCTGTCTAGTTAAGCAGCCTTAACTGTTATCAGCAGGGAGTTATTCTCATCATTGATCGCGTGAAACCAAAGTCAATATTAAATACACAGAGAGAGTTGCACCAATAAGCGATTTAACTAGCTATGGATGCAACAGAGTACTAAATGAAGATCCACAAGATATTTCGGATAGTGACAGGCAACTACTAAGGAGAACACGAGCCAATCTCGCACGGCGGAAATCTGTTTGGTTAAGCAGCCTTAACTGCTATCAGGAGGGAGTTATTCTTGACACCAAGAATGTTAACTTATCTGAAATTAAAGTCTTTACAACACTCGAGTACAGGCCGACTAAAACCTACTTCATATATTCAAAAGGGAGATAGTTTCGTATAACAACAATAAAATTCGCAAATCCCTATTTGCTACGTCATCAAATGCTTTTGTTCAAATTTTTCTTACTTAACACAACTATCCCCTATAAATTTGGATGTCATATGAAATAAATTTGAAAGAATGGGATTACTATTGCAGGTCACACGGTGCGAGATTGCCTAAAAATCACGTAACGTACAAAATATTTAAATTGGTCTTGGCAAGATGGACATGTTACGAAGCAGCTTTGTATAGCACGACATAGGAACAAATGGAAGAACTTCATTAAGACAGCTTGCATCCAATCCTTTATTATAAGGTTAAAATGGCTGCACTTACACAATGGATTCCAATAAACAAGACTGGAGTTTAATATTTAAAAATAAATCGAAATTAAATTCTTTATTCTTGAGAGATTTTATACCATTTTTCAAGTAAATTTGCTCTTCAATCAGCAGCTGTTTGCATTTTTCACTTTTCAGAGTTGAATTGCCAACTTTTTTTTATTTAAAATCTTTAAATTATAGTTGTTCTACTAACAGGACTTTTTGTTGTAACTGCTCTGGTGTGTTGCTCTTTGAAGGTTGTTTTCTTTTTACTTAATCGTTGTTTTGTTTTTACTGATTTTTTTTTACAACAAAACATTTGGTATACGTAACGGTTACGATCGATTTCGATTGCATTTATAAACATTATCATTCTTTTGAAATTTATAAACAAGTGCAGCTTGTTTTGCGTTATTTTCGTTGTTGAAGCGAAAAGGTTTTCAAAATACTCATTATGTGGGATTTTTTAATGAAATAAAATTTATGTGAATAGGTCAATAGCAGTGAGTTACTATAAAAAAAAATCTGACTCTAGGTAGCCATGGTTTTGAAAGAAATTTAAAAGAAATTGTATTTCTTACCGGTAAATCTCTAAAGGCAATACCCAAATCAATGCCATTCTTTGTATAGAAACAGGTATTGTTAACAAAGTTAACACAACAACCTATTACATCGCCAGTGGTGAATGTTGGACCATACGATTGACCATGGCCGGATGATGAAAATGAATTGCCATCATCACCGTGATAACCGTACGATTGTTTATCCCAACCTGTGTATTTAAAGAAATAGAAACAAATTTAAATAAATTTCGAGAAAATTAAGAAAAATTTAAATCATTTTGTTTTCAATTACATACCTGGCAAACGATTCATGCGAAATTGTTGAGCTGTTAAGCCGATACCCATGTAGCCATTTTTGCCCTTTGAAATAATTTCCACTTCAAAATAATAGATGCCACAAGCTGGCGGTATGGGATGAGCAGTACGTACGGAAGCAGCATCATTGCTTTGTTTACCTACTCCTAGGCAGAAACGAAACATTTCATTAGAGAGAGATACGATATATTGTGAAAGTTTATAAAATTTTATTAAGATTAATATTGATAAACGGATTAAAACGATTCCCTTCCTTCAAGCCTGGCGGAAAAAATTCGCTTTGGAGTAAGACCAGAAAAAACTTCATACCGTTCAAGTTCTACAGAAATGATACAAAGGTTTTTACATGACAAAAACGCCCGAATGATAGAATGGCGGAGAAAAAATATGCTTTGGAGTAAGACCAGAAAAAACTTCATACCGTTCAAGTTCTACAGAATTGATGCAAGGCTTTTTACATGACAAAAACGCCCGAACGATACGTAGACATGCATTAGAAGTTAGGTTACGATAATGGATGTTACGGTGCTGAAACCTTTAAATGGATAAACCTTTTTGCTACAAATTAATTGCTGAACCAGCGTACATAAGAAATTATAAAAAAAAAATACGAGCATAACCTAAAATTTCTATTTTAAGGCTTGAGGTTAATTTCAAAACAAGACGAGAATTTGTTTTGAAAACAAACACGACCAGCTGTTTTAATCTAAAAAGAAGGACAACAGATAAAAAAAATCACGCGAATATAGAAAACAAAGCAAATAAGATTTCAAAACAAAAACAAACATTTTTTAACGTTTGTTTTCTCTTTCAATAATACCCTGTTAAGTAGCAAAAAGGGGAAATTGTTTGTTAAACATACAAAAGCAGCAACAAACATCATAATATAAAAACAGTTATTACTTTAAATGCTTTACTAACAAGTGAAAAAGGGACAACTATAGATAGCTAAGCATAAAAGGCAAAAAGGAAGAGATAATAAAAATAAGAGAAGCAAAAAAAAGGAACGTTAATTGCAGTTTTATGGATGGTCTGGTCTAGTCTGGTCTTTTGTTGTTTTGAATAGAGAAACCAAAATAGAAACGAGAAGAACGAAATGAGTGGTAGGGACAAGAAGATAAAAATGGAAGTGAGAAGATATCAAAATGCAATACAATATTTAAACAACAAATTGTATACAAAAGAATAATTTTAAATAAGAATTGTTTGGAAAATCAAAATCCAATAAACTTTTTTTCTTTGATTTGGGATTATAGAAAGCTCTGCGTATAATCGCCCCGACTGAACCCAAAAAGGTATTTTTTTTATAATTTAATGGCTTGTGCGTTATTCCAACAGTCTTGTCTAACGAATGCTTTTTATTATTAACAACAACACCACAGACAAAATAAAGTGGGGTTGTTGAATTATAAACACAAAATATGTACGTACATACGTATACCCATACCAACCGACAGACCGACCGACAGACCGTATTTTTTTAAAGTTTCAATGCACTTTCCATTCAAGTTCATTGCTCTCAAAGTTTGTTTTGCTGTTGCCGTTGTTGTTTTTGTTGTTTTGTTCATTTATTTTTATCACTCACTAACTCACTTACTGCCTGCGTCAGTTAGTCAGTTTCACTTTATTTTTGTAACTCCTAAAAAGGGGGAAGTTTTTCAACTTAGATTTTGGAATAGAGAAAAGGGAAATGAAATAAAAATTATTCCCTTCTGTATAAAACGACAAAAACAACAACAAACAAATGTCAGATGGACAGACACAGTCGTTTAATGGTTCTTGACGTTTAGGTCAAAAGGGTATATGATGATTGGTCGTTTTGAGGGATTCTTTGAGAATTCTTTCCTGAGAAGTTTGCGTTAGTGTGGGGAAGTCTGAAACCATCGAGCTGATTCTGTGTCTCTTTCCACATATGCAGAGGCGAAAATAAAGCGAAGGACTTCTTCAATGGTCTTGGAAAGTGGTCCTGTGTTAGGCTATCGAATTTCATTTCTGGCATTAATTGTCTTTTTTTTTGTACTTCCCGGAAGAACCCATAATGGAGATGGGCACAGCAGAAGGCGCCAAAAGATCGTATCGTAGATGCTAGATTACGGAACAACTAGGTTGTTCAAACGTAACAATTTATGCAGATAATCAAGCAAAATTAGAGGTTATGAGAGGATATTTTTAAGATTACATCTGGTATTGGAAGTGTAATAGAATTAGATTCTGTTGGGTTCTGAACACTGCAACATTTCTAGCAATGAAGATGAAAATGAACTGGCAAGATTCTTTGGGCACAAGGATACCAGAAAGATCGGTGATTCTACTAAGAGGCTTCTTTTTTGAAAAATGGGTATGTAGAGCGGAATGTAGAGTTGCAAGAGTTTTATGTCTAAAGCTCCATCCTACAGTCTTCAATCTTAATTTCTGTAGGCTATGTGAAGGGACAGAAGAAACAGTGCATTTCTAGCTCTGTAATTAAGTCAAAACAGACGTTATTGTTTGAAATATTGTTGCAGTCAATTCAGTGCGCTATGGCTGTATGAGAGTCGATTTTGTTTGCTCTCCAACTGAAAATTATAAATTAGTTGGTATTTGATTTCAACAAGAGGGTGCAACAAGTCACGCAACACATTTGATTCTGATTTTATTGCATGGGAAAGGCCGATATTCTAAACGCCTGCAGGGAAACGTAGTTCAGGACAATGTTTTACATAAAAAACGACGTTAAGAAATGTAAGTTCTCTGCAACCATTTGCATACAAAATAAAACTGATGCATTATTTTGACAGTTTATACTTATCAAACTGAGTTTCAGCACAAGTATTGAACAAAATCTGTCGCGAAATGAAAAATATCGTTCAAATTCAATTCAAATTCCATAATTTAACTACCACTCTTGTGGCTTTGTTTTACAATTTAAAAGTTGCAATACATAGAGGGAGGGGAAGAGTTGAGTTTATAAAATTTAAAATGTTTTTTTCATGTGCTCCTGGTTCAAAGCTTAAATTAATGCAGTTACTCTTAACCTACGTACATATATAGGAATAACTCACCTTTGAAATGTACACGTAAATTGTTTTGTGATAGACCAATCGATAGGCATTTATCATGTGGACTCCAGCAACGTGGTAATGGTGTCTCATTCTCGTTTACATTGGGATACAACATTTTAAGGCGATCAACAACTTGTGAACTACTGTTGGTATTAACGACACCACCAAGACCAGATGTAGATGAGCCATGATGATTGCGATGATCGGACGACATGCTGCTGTTGCCAAACATTATGTTGTTGGTGCTTAGGCTGCTGCCGCTATTAATGTGTGCACCGTTCGTATTATTATTGTTGTTATGAGATGGTGAATTTGAACGAAATCCGTATGGATAGACGCAGGGATGCTGATACGGATGGGCGTGCAAATGGAATTCACGGGGATTATGATAATGATGATCGAAGGACGGTAAATGTTTAGATTCTTCCGATTGTTGCTGTAGTGGTGGTTGCTGTTGTTGTTGTTGTTGTTGCTGTTGAAGTAACAAGGGCAGTGTTGTCGGTAGTTGTGGCGTTTGTTGTTGTTGCCCCAATGTTGACGTCGACGACGAAGGACCAGCCGAACCTGAAGCGGAAGTATCTAGTGTTAG
>QOCX01004380.1:511-14884 GCA_005959815.1 Sarcophaga bullata | reverse complement strand
CTAGTTTTACAAATGCCTACACATAAAATTCTAAGATTGTTGTACCTGGTGGATTTTCGCCTGTCCACTGTAGAGTAACCCCTTAATAGCCAAACGTCTACGTTGAAAGAATTAATTTTTAATTAATGATAAAATTTCTATTATTTGTTTTAACAGACCAGTACAGAAAAACAAAACAAACAGAAATACTTTTTGATGTTTTCATCCTTAGTTTCTAAGCGAATTCATGCAAAACTTCAAAGTCACAATAAACGTCAGGCCTAAGTAAACACACGCATGCGCTAAAACTTTCCTTAATAGAAATCGGTATGAACTCATTTTGTAAAAATTTTCTCTTAAATTTCAAAATCCTAAATTTTTTGTGCGGGTTTGTCTACTCCTTCGTTCGGCTTAGTATACATTGGTTCTTGTGTCAAGGTAGAAAGATTATCCTTTTAGCCAATAACAATCCATAAAATTAAACAAAAGCATGTGAAAGTCAAAGAAAAAATACAATTAAATTGAAACGAACCGCCTGTTATTCATAATCATGGTCTGTATAATATGTAATAAAAACAAAATAATAATGAATGACCTAAAACAAGAAGAAAAAAAAATTGTATTTCACCTTAGCCCTTCATGTCTGGTAAACAAGCATCAACAAAAGGACTCCCGTCCGAGCGCATTCTATTTTGCTTTTCCCTATGGTTTCATATATAATTCTTCTCCAACCTTCAAGGATGTTGCTGATAATTTTATGTTTCACACTCTCTCTCTTCTATCTCTCTCTCTCTCTCATTCTCTTCTTCTCTCTCTCTTTTGTTTCTCATTTTAAACCTTTGAATATATCGTAAGAGGCAGGTGGTAAAAACATTTATTTGAAATACAAAAGAGAGAGAGACGAGAGAGAGAGAGAGATGAGAGAGTAACAGAAAACTGGGACTAACAACGCATGTAAGAGTGCATACGTGAGTTTGGTCTGAATGCTGTGGAGTGCATTCTCTCCTTTCTGTGTGTGTAAGTGCAACAAGTTATTAAGCAAACACTATTAAAGAAATAAATTACTTGTACACACACATACATTTGCAGACAGCAGTGTATTTATTATTTAAGAGGCCAAAATTTATTACAAACTAATTCAACAGATAAGACAAAACTTTTAAAATTTATGGACGCTGTTAAACACTTTTTGAAATGTTTCAAGGGAATGTGGAATGTTTCATACAGATTGCGTAACCAGATCAATGTATTTCAGGAGGATATTTTTCGTATTGAATAAGCTGCTAAGCTCTTTCGAACTTGATCCTATGCATGGACAGTCAAGCAGCAGTCAAATCAAAGGGCTTCAGGAGTTACATAGACGCACTACACTGCATACGATGATACAACACTCGCCTCTACTGGATTCCGGGTGGCAAAAATGTACGAATTGGCACGCAAGGGATCGGATATAAATGGGGAAGAGACGATAGGAATATATGTATGCATATCTATGGAAAAAGCAGCATAGAATTCAACAGACGGTAAATGGTCCAATATAAGTGGAACTAGAATTTCAAAACTGCTATATTCAGCGGTAGACCATAAGAAAACCAAGAAACTATTTCGAATCGCAATCTCACAAAAATTCATAGGGTTTACAGAGCTATCTGCAGTTTCGCGGACAAGCCTGGTCTGCTCCACCAGGATTAATGCAGGAACAGTCACGAAATAAGAAGAAACGTAATTGGTGCAACATCTTATATTGAATGCACGAACTTCTAAATAGTTGTCATCAGTGACAGAAAGATTGAAGATCTGGGCATGTTGGCAAACGTAACATTAAGAAAACTGTTTAGTTTCGTGCCATATATAGTGGAACTAGAATTTCAAAACTGCTATATCAGCGGTAGACCATAAGAAACCAAGAAACTATTCGAATCGCAGTCTCACAAAAAATTCATAGGGTTTACAGAGCTATCTGCAGTTTCGCGGACAAGCCTGGTCTGCTCCACCAGGAAATGCAGGAACAGTCACGAAATAGAAGAAACGTAATTGGTGCAACATCTTATAGTGAATGCACGAACTTCTAAATAGTTGCATCAGTGACAGAAAGATTGAAGATCTGGGCATGTTGGCAAACGTAACATTAAGAAAACTGTTAGTTTTCGGTCGAATTTACATACCTAATGGATCATAAGGCGTTGCCTTTCAGTGGCTAACACAATGGCGGTATGGTTCATTGATAAACTTGCCTGTGGACAGCAAGCGACCACTTATGTAATCCAACAACCTAAGAGTACTTTTGGATGAGAATAAAGTGCATGTATTATTAACAATTGTGCCTTATTATTATTCACATCACTGTATTGCGGTGGCTAGGACACATCTCCCGTAAATAATGACAGCGCATAGGCCGAATTCAAGTCAGAAAAGAGATCGTATTTAGTTGAGTATTAAATAAATACGGTAAGCTTTAATCGACTGTAGAATGAACGCCAACTGCTATCGATTTGTCGTATACATAATTCGGTTATAATGTGTTGTGTTTGTTAATTTTATCGATTGGTGTTAAGATGACAAACTCCGGGCGACAGATTTTTGAGACACTTTTCATAGCAAATTTATTTGCTTTTAGAGTTTTTGTCAGAAATCTGCTGAGAGGAAGGCGCCGAAGGAATATTTTTCTATTTTTTCATAATTCGTTGTCTGATCTGGGCTTTGAACCATGGCCTCGCGTTTGATAAGCCAAAACACTATGTAAAATTACTTGCATGGTGCGTTCTGATGGTGAAACATACCCGAGGAACAGTTTTACGGGTTGCAAATTAATAAAAAATAATTAAAATCCTTATTTAGACTTTAAAATATGAACAAAAACCAATCTCTAGGTGTGCACTTCAGTATTTAAAGAAAATAATACAACGTAAAATATTAACAACTCATGGAAGTCCACTTATTTTCAAACATTAAATCAAAAAATTTACAATTTTAAAAAATCCACTACAATTGTCATGTTAGTTTGTTTTTAATTCCTAATTAGCATACGTATACTTAATATTCAATTGAATTTAAAATAATATTAACCATACGCATCATATGTGCATGTACTGAACTAATTACTCTGAAAAGTATGCTACAAAAAAGGGTATGAGTTTGTCAAGTCTTGTATGAAACTAATGGAATTGAATATCACTCATACGACACAGGGCTGTCATTACGATCTCGATTATTTCTTATTAAATGTGAGTGAATACTTAACATAAATTGGAATTTTTAATTAAAAATCGAAATACTAGTGTGTGGACAAACATAACTCCAGAATTTTGTTCAATTGTCGAGTTGTCAGAGCGTCGTTAAAAGTTAAGTTGCAATTTCTCAAACTATATCTTATATTTGACTAGCTATTTATGCATTTGACAATGAATTAACTTCCAAGCTTATCGAAGAAATATTTTTTAAAATTTCGTTTGGTTAGATATGTCTGACTTAAGGTTTGAACCGTACCCTCACGTCTAATAAGACAATACGCTATCGACTACACTACGGCGTTTATTAGCTTGGTGTAGAATGCAAGGTTAATTATGAAGACTTTCGTTCGATAACTTATTGCATCTCGCACAAAAAATCTTTCCAATTGACATAAAAACTGGAATAATCAATTTGTACGTTCTTCCACTAGAAGCTTGAATAGTGGCCTCATGTCTACACGTATCTACTAGACTATGCCGACCACAATAAACTTTACTTAGCCTGAGGAATACCACAATAATCTCTTAGTACAAGGGACAATCTTTGAAGTCGCCGTAGTCTAGTAGGTAGAGTGTTGGCTTATTAGACGAAAGGCCGAGGTTCGAATCCCCGTCAGACATCAAAACGAAATATGAAAAAAATATTTCTACGTCGAGCTTCCTGCGTCAGCAGATTTCTGCCAATAACTCAGAGAGTAAATGGAATTGGCATGAAAAGTTTCTCAAAAAAAATCTGTCGTTCGGAGTCGACCTTAAACTGTAGGTCCCGCCACATGGATAAAATTAACACACACAACATATGTGGTGTGAGAAGCTAGGCCGTAACCCTGACTGATGTATGTACAAGGGACAATCCAATATTCAGTTTTTCTGACAAGATTCCATATCCGACTTCGTTAGTGTGATGTGCATCCATCCAGCAATGGAAACTTAAATAGCGTTTGAAATTGCAGATGTAAATTATAATCATAAAAAGCAGGTCCAGGTATTGCGTAGTCGATAAATATATTTAGTCTAATCAAACGTAGTATTTTTGTCATGGCCATGTCATAGGCAGAAAAGAGATCGTATTAAATAACTACGGCAAGCTTGAATAGACGTCAGTACAATGTTTTTGTACCCTTCCGTCAGGATAACGAACTAGTTTCGCACACCACTTATGTTGTGTGTGTTAATTTTATATATGAGTAACGGGACCAACAGTTTAAAGTTAGTTTTCATGGCAATTTTATTTACGTTCAGAGTTTCTTTTGCCAGAAATATGCTTAGAAGCATTCGTTTTGCTGGAGTTTTGAACTGGGGTTTGACATGGGGTTTGAACCGCGGCATTACGTTTAATAAGCCAACCCACTTCCTTTTAGACTAGAGAGACTTCAAATATCTCAAGTAAATTAAAAGTAAGTGATCCTTAAGTGAATAATTCTTTCATTCTCATAATTATCTGGAAATCGTAACTAAAAAAATTTGTACAAAATTTTAGATCTCTTCGATGTCCACGAAACTTTACTTTTCTAATTGTTTCCACTGTAAACAAAGTTTACTTAAGGAATTGAATGCAAAAGAAAAATAGGGGCAACTAAATTCCTTCAAGTACTTAACATATTTGCCAAGGGGCTTTATTACAGTCAATATGTCATTCATTGCCAGCAGAGCATTCTCTTACTACACGAAATAAAAAGAAAATATCACACAAGCACTACAACTGCTACTACTACTACTACTACTACTACTGCTTTCACTATCATAATAAGATTATTTACTACCTTTCTAACTCTTTTTCATTTTTTTGTATCTGGTGATAGTGTAGATACGTTTTCGGTTTTCCCCTTTTCATTTGTGTTGCTATTTTATTTTCGGATTTACCAAGATTTATATACAAAACATACAAAATTATTTCATATACGAGTGTGTATGGTATGTGTCCTCCTCTACGGTTTGCCATTTTTTTTTTTTTTTTTTTTTTTTTTTTTTTTTTTTTTTAGTTTCTCTTTTGTTGTGGGATGATAGGTGGTAGTTGATACTTCGGTATGGCAGTGCAGATGTGTTAAGTATTGTTCTCAGGACACATTCCGAAGTCATTAAAGCTGTTTTATTCCACAATTACACTTTTGCTCATATTTGTTCTGTTTAACCGTGTTGGTTTGGTTTTTCTATTGAAATCACTATCTGTGTTTTCTTTAGAATTAAGGAGGAAGAATTTTTTTTTTTTTTTTAGGATGATCGTGTGGTATGTGTTTTAAAGACGTAACATAATTGCCTACTGTTTGTTCAATATTTTCACATTCTGTTGGTAAAATGTTCGATTAATATCTCGTCGCTGTCTGCTTGAAGCTCTAATTATTTTCTCTGTGGACTCAGATGTGTACTGGCGGGAGTATGTATAATTGAGTTTATAATTCGGAAAGGCCTTTTTTAGCAAGTATCTAAAATTTGATGTGTATGCAATCCAGTCTTAAACTTTGTTGCGCCATCTTAGACTTTTTTCTTAATTTAAGCTGTGTTAGGTTTTTCTAAAGGTAATGAGTGACATAGAGTGGTTGAGAATCAAATATGAAGTTGCGGAGGTCTCTGACACAAAGTTAACTTCATTTCGCTATACATAGCTATAGTGAGGCCAAAAGAAACTGTACATTGAAATGAAACATACCTTATAAATTACGTTTATTTTAATTGTAAAATTGTTCGTGCCAGTCTTTAAGATGAACAAAAAGAATTTTTCGCACACTTCCTTAATGGTTAAAAGTGAGTTTGATGATTGTTAGACTTTATTTCAGTGTAAATTTTCTTTTGACTCACTGTGGTGTATGCTTGCTGAAAGGCTTTAGGTGCGAGTTGTTATTGGGCTCTTTCATTTAAGCACTTCTTATCTTAAATTTGATCATCATCCACCTGTTGGCCGATTGCGATCAACTGCTCACAGCCACTTATATTATTGTGTGTTCGATTTATACTGGAGTGTAAATTTTGAACGCTCTTTCTCATTGACAATTTTATTTTACTCTCAGAATTTTTGCAGAAAACGAAAAAAAAAAAACATGGCAACTTACATCGCAGGCAAAATATTTTCATCTAGCCGTTTGAATATTGTGTGGCTAAAGTTGGAGTAGAGTTTTATTAGACATTTGATTTTTTTGTTTCGATTTTGTTTTTAACTTGTTTGGCGTGGACAACGTCAAATGATGTTGCATTTCTATTCACTTAACAATGGCAAGTCATCGTAATATATATTTAACGCCTCGAGAATAGTTTCAAAATGTAGAAATATAATCCTGTTCGCGAAGTCTAGTAGGCAGTTGTGTTGGCTATAGTGAAAGGCACAAGGCCAGTGTTAGATTCCCGGTTCAGACATCAAGAACGAAGTCTTTTCGGCGGCTTCCTCTTCATAGTATTTCTGCAAAAATTCTGGAGTTAAATGCCATTTAAAATTCTCAGAAATCAAATCAGAGTTGTCTTTCCGATTATTTAAACTGTAGGTCCCGACTTTATATAAAACAACCAACACTAAAATACGTGGTGTGAGAAGGCTAGGCTAATCCTGAATGAAGGTTATGTAATGATCAATTACGTATGTTTATGTATGTATGTACCAGCCTATTTGGTTGGCTGTATCGAGACATATCGCTTTCTCACATAGCATGCGTCGTAAGTGGAAACAATTTTTTTCAACAGTTAGTCTTGCTGAATTTGCAAATTTTCCATCATTTTTAGAATATGTAAATTTGCCTATAAAAACTGTCTTTTGAAGCAAAGCCACTTAATTTCGACATCTCTAGGAACCGAAGTAGCCTCTGCCAATGCCTGTCCATGGATGAAGCAAATAGTACTGGAAGGGTAAATCTGCGTAACTGGGCCCAAACTTCGAATTATATACTGATCGTTTTTGGGACTGTATGTGCAGGATCTCTTTTCTCGTTTTTGATATGCATGTCAAATTGGCACTTGTTTCCGATAGCGA
The DNA here is from genome assembly GCA_005959815.1 of Sarcophaga bullata. NCBI lineage: Eukaryota > Metazoa > Arthropoda > Insecta > Diptera > Sarcophagidae > Sarcophaga > Sarcophaga bullata. The sequence goes on along the minus strand of QOCX01004380.1, from coordinate 7,720 downwards.
AGGTGGTATTAATGATTTCACCAGGTTTTTGAAGCTTGTGGGTATCATGCTTTCTGACGAATCGAATGATTTTTCTGTTGGAATCCATGATCATTTCCGTCTGTATAGCGTAATAAAATCATTTTTCATCGTCAGTAAAATTCAATGAGCACTATTTTCTTTGCGTGCTTTTCGGTTTTCAGCTGTTGTCATTCAATTATTGTGGCATCAGTTTTAGATTTTAGATTTTCTGCAGCTTTGATATACTTTTCCGTCTGTGAGATTCAAAGTATAATTTTATTCAACATTGTTGCAAATCTATCATTCTTAACGTTTCCATTAAATTGTATTCAAAAAATGGCCTAAGCCTTGGGATCATTCTTCCACATGATTTTATGATCTCATGGCTAATTTCTTCGGTCCAGTAGAATATTTATATGCTCCGTCCAAGGCCCCGGCCGGGCGCGCGGGCGCGGCGCGCGCGCGGGAGCGCGGGGGGGGGCGCGGGGGGCGGCCGGGCGGGTGGGCGAGCGCCGCGGCGGGCGCGGGCGCGGGGGCGGCGGCGGCGGCGCGGCCGTACGCACGGGTGCGGTGGGGCGGGGCAATAGGATAACGGACCATTCGTTACTGAACTGTTAAAGTTTAAATTTAACTTTTGCTTTTGCTGTTTGTTGGTACGAAAAGTTATGGACAGCGATGTATCCATAGCTGCGTATGTGCACATACTTGGAAGAAAATTAATATCGAGTAGTCCGTACCAAAGCTATGTTTAAGGCGTTTGACCGTGCAACAAAGTCGCATCAACATTTTCGATTTTTCATAGCAGATATTAGTATGTTTCATTTGTTTTGGTCGATTATTTTAATGCGTTCTACAGGAAATAAGAAATGTTTGGACAAATTTTGTAAAGAGAGGCAACTTTTGTTGTTATTTCTTTAAAGTAAGAAAAAGTTTGGTTTTTTGTGGTTTTATGTACCATAGTCCAAAGAACAAACTTCCGAAAAAATCTGTTAGCTAGAGGTGTTACCTTTTCCTGTACGTTTGGCTTAAACTTGTAGGAATTGGTTAGATTGTGCTGTTCGTTCGCTTTTTAGCTGTTATATTTGTTGCGGCCACACTTTTGTGATTTGTAGACATTTTATTTGCTACTTTCGGGTTTACACATTTTGAAACATGATTTCAGAAATTGTTTTTTACATAAGTAATGTTTTACCGTTACTTCCTTAAGTCCGTGGTGTAGTGACGTTGGTGAGTGCGGTGGTATGTGAGGAGGAGCGCCGGTGTGATTTGATTAAGGAAGAGAACTTTTTCGGTACGTGTTGTGGAGGCAGCGGGGGGTGCGCATGGGAGTGTAATTTGTCTGTGAGTGGGCGAGCCGGTGGCGTGTCGGTAGAAATAAGACGAGGAAGAAGAGAAAAGAGGAGTCTGTGACTTCGTAAGGGGGGATTTGATTTATAAGGAATAAGCAATTGGTATTTTTTATTATTTATTAATGGATTGATTTTTAACTAGGCATTAGTGATTTTTGCATTTTAAAAGTTACAACGCGCATTACGTAAATCACTTGATATGCGGCTATTTTCTATGCTGATTTGTTTCTTTGTATGTAAAGAAATTCTTTAGTTTTCATGTCTAAAATTACTTAAGCATAGGCATAACCTAAAAATTTTAATACTGAATAAAAATATTACTATTTATTTATGGTTTTATTTTTAGGAAAAACGCAAAGGATATACGTAAACCTTTATCTCCTCCTTCATTATAAGTTTATAAAGGAAATAATAAATACGCAAAAGAAATTTAAATCGATTTTGTCACAATATTGATGTGTGTTTTGATGGTTTTGTCCTTAATGTAGAAAAAAAAATCAATAATAAAAGGCGGCCAACTGCTGATACTTTTAAACTTCTTAGTTCTGTAACAAAACCTCGAACAACATAATCGCAAATCGCTTATGAATTTGATTCGGGAGACCACAATAATTTTTGTTACTTAAAGTAATCTAGCCTGTTTGGAAAGATATGTGTATCACATTAAAGGCATTTATTGGGCAAGTAGCTTTTAGGTTAATGGTGAGTCAAGGTTCAAACCCATTCTGCAAAAAACGGAATTATGGACTAAAATTTCTTCGGCATTCTCTCACAAGATTTCTGTAGCAAAGGCCTGAGAGTAAATAATAAAATATTGCATGGAAAATTTCTCAAAAATCTGTCATTCGCAGTCATTGTAAGTGCCTTGAACTGAAGGTTTTTAATGGAAGAAATTTTGGGGAGAGAATTTTCATTCATATCAATTTTATTACTTACTCTCAGGAGTTTTTTGCAAGTAGACTCGTGAGAGAAAGTTATGAATGTGTCGTCATAATTCGTTTTGTTCGAAATGTCTGGGCCAATACTGCCCGCTAGACTTTGACATAAAATGGTCGGATCGAGCTACAAAATTCTGACAGCGTTTATGACTTCAATTCTCATATTTGAGACAGCGCACACTGTAGATTGGCTAGTCTAGTAATTATGGCGTCCAAACTAAGCGACAGTTAACCAATATCTTAATTCCTGATATACCATCAAAACAATTAAGCAGTATGATGGCAAGAACATTATGGCATGAGAAGGAGTTTCTTCGTGAGGTGGTATTGCACCAATTTTGGTGGGCAATTCAAGAATGGACTTGCATGGTTACGAAAACATTAAGCAAAATACAATACGACCATATATACAGAAAAATGTACCGTTACCGTTACGCACGATAATAACCCTAAGTACACTTCACGACTTGTAAAAAGCTGCTTAGAGGAATAAAAAGCAAACGTTTTGAAGTGGCCAGGACAATCCAGTGAACTGAATCCAATTAAGAAATTGTGGAGTGAATTGAATCCAATTAAGAACTTGTGTATGTTGGAGAGTTATTCCTCGATCACTCTATTGGAACTTAGTAGTTCAAAGTGAAATAAAGGTTATTCCACGAAATTTATGTGCAAATGTAAATGTTTTAATTACATACATACAGACATACATAATTGGCCATTACAACCTTTCAGTCAGGTTTACATCCTAGCTTCTCACACCATTTATGTTGTGTGTGTTAATTTTATACATAAGTGACGGGACCTATTGTTTAAAGTCGACTCCGAACGACAGAGATTTGAGAAACTTTTCAGCAGTAATTTATCTGCTGAGAGGAATTCACCGTAGAAATTTTTTTTTCTCATATTTCGTTTTGAAATCTGAGCTGGGATGTTTGAATTGCATGGACAAAATTTAGGATTTAACGATTAAAGAATACCTGAAAACTTTAAAAATAGAAAATTTTCATGTCTTTTTGCTCTTAAAGATCCTTACATTGATTTTGAAAATCGTTTGTATTTTATTTGTATTAAGTTTGATGTCATTTGCCACAAAATAAATTTTCTTTTAAGATTTAAGGAAGTCAAGTTTAACGTAATTTTTATAGGCTTTTTTTGTTTTTGCGATAAATTTGGTTTTATTGCCGACGTAAATATTTTTCTCTTCTTTTGTTTTACACCCTTTCACGTGCTTATCATTTCTGTTTTATAGAAAAACAACAACAACACAATCACTTAATGTTCTGACAGTAAAGTATTTGACAATAAAATCTAAAAGCCATTGAAGCTGTCTGTTAAAGATAGACAAACAATAATAATAGACAAAAACACCGTTATAGCGCACATACATAGCCACAACCAACCAACAACAACAGTCATAAAACATTCAGACACTTACTTTGAGGTTTAAGGAAAAAGTGTTCTTCGTAACTGTGTTGAATAAGTCATAAACTGTCATATAAAAATTCAAATCATTTATTGATTAATTCGATGAAAACAACACACAATTTTTTATGGCCATAATAATAGAACATACAAACAAAACTGAACGTATTTATTATGCCATAAATATGAAGACAAAATAAAAATTTCAACATTTCTCTCATTCATACGTAATTGCTTTCTGAGTTCATGTATTTTCGTAGTTAAAAAACAATATTTTTTCGATACGAATATTATAGGATCTATCATTAAGCTGTTCCTGTCTTCAAGATTTTTAATCAAAAAAACCTGTGTGGGATTTTTTATAAATTTGGTTTCAATGGAAGCTAAGAGTCCCGGACTGCTCTTCTTCAATACTCTAAATTTAACATATCTAAACATAATTCAGTAGGCGGGGACTATTGGGCGTTAGCGACGAAATGATGTTTAGGTCCTTAGCTTTCGTTGATACAAAATTTATGGAAAATTGATGCTAAACAAACAGGGAAAGTTATAAGAGTTACATTTATTTTTCAATATATCTTAAAATGGGCGTGGCTAAAATTATAGTATTAATTACTATAGGAAATAAAAGTACGTTTTGTAGCTTCATTGATACAAGTTTATAAAATTGGTGCATCGTTATAAATTTATAAGAAGTTAAAGAAAAATACTTGCCAAAAAAACCGCCTTCCTACACAATTTTGTTTCCCGGGTACCCACACACCAAATTGTTGTAGATGAAATTTTCGCAAACATTTTGTGTTGCATGGTGTTGTCACAACGAATGATGATACCGGTTAAGTATTTTGTTTAACTTCTATAACTTTGTAAGTAGAGCACCGATTTTATATAAATTGTGTATCAACTGAAAGACTTTTTTTTCTTATAATAATATCTCACGGCCACTCTTCTTCTCTTCAATACGTGCGGAGGATATAAGCTAATACATATAAAACATCTAAACATAATTCAGTGGGCGTTAGGAGGAAATGTAAGTTTAGGTCATTCATTTGGCTTTCGTATACCAAATTTTATGAAAATTGATCCTAAACAGACTAAATATAAGAGTTTAATATTTATTCTCCCAATATATCTTAAAGTGGGCGTGGCAAAAATTGTAATAATTACTATTTTTTTTCTTTATTGAAAGATCTATTGAGGCCATAAGGTGTGGAACAGAGATCAGCAATGATCCCTTTTTCGCTACTCATTAGTACTCATGAATTTTTAGAATGAGAGAGTCAACAGTTTAAAATTTAAATACTCTGATTCATTCGTACTCACCATAACATTGATTTATAATGTACAAGTTGCAATGAGTATAAGTGCAACGTTGACATCGAACTCATTACCATTCGAAATATGTTCGATTCATACGCCTACCCATTCAGATCATACATTTAGAAAAATACTTAAATACTCATAAATGATTCGAGTAATTGGAATCATTCCATCAAAATTTACGGTCCTTAGCTTTACAACAAAAGAAAAAACACATACAAACAAATAACATACAGAGCAGCAAACAGAGCAAACACACAACCTTCTAGTTAGGATTGTAGTTAGTGTTCGTACGCGATTCATACTTATTTTGTGATTCTTGTATATATTGAGTCATGGAGAGTAAAAACCAAAAACATCATGGATAGTGTTAAGTTCGAGTATGATGAATACTTCAAACTTTGAATATGAGTAGTATGAGTATGATATTAAAATAAGTACGAATGCGTATAAGTATCCGAAGTTATGAGTATGATTCGAATCTACTCATCTTTTTGAAGACTCATTACTGATCTCTAGTGTGGAACATAACCGCCACAGCTTCTTCGGTTTGAGAAATAAATGTTTGGTTTCATTTGACTTAATTGAAATGTTAAAATGTTCTCATTCTCATCATCAACTCAACTGAAGTCCAGTTGCAAACCACAATCGGCTCATAAGACTCACCATAAATGTACGAGTGCAATTAAAAAGTAATCCATCCGAAGCAATATTTTCATTGGTATTGCTTTTAATTTTTAATGTCAATTGATAAAGTTGGTTCCATTGCAATCCCCTAAGATTTTTACATATTACACACAGACACATAACACATACATACAAAAATCATATCTAGTTGGAAAGAGAATAAAAAAATATTTCACCATAGAATTCATGCGAATTTGTTGATTTGATTGACAGGAGTTGCCGTAGTCTAGTAGGTAGTGGGTTAACTTATGAGAAGTGAGGCCACGATTCAAATTCAGTCCAGATATCTCCAAAAAAACAAATATTTCTTCGCCGACTCCGGACTTACCCTCAGCGCAGAGATCTGGCAAAAATTCCAAATAAAAATTGCCATACAAGTTCCTCATGCTTGCACGTGCCTGACTACTGCAGTATTTTGCACGAATTTTCACGAATCCAAGTGTTTCTCAGGCAAATGTCGGTTCATTAGAAGTTAAGCCTTATATGGTTGCCCGTGCAAATATCGGATATCGTTGGAAATTACATTGCTGAAGAGCTGACTAGAGCCGGTACAGAGTTTGTAATCCTTGACATCCATCCATCGATCGCAACTTACAGGCTAAAAATTTGTCATTACAGTAAATGCTGTCTGAGATGCGAGTTAGAGACTGTCTTTCATCTCATGTGTCAATGCCCTGGTATTGTCATAAGAAGCCTGACTCTATAACCAAGCTCTCTAATATAAAGATTTCTGCAACATCAAGATATATTTTCTTGACCTTGATTTGGTTTCTCTAGGGAATGTTTGATCCCCCGGATGGAATTGATTGCAAACTTCTCTTTTTAACACCTAATTTGCATATTGTGTTATACCTTATTATCTTTCAAAAACGCGAAAAGACCCAAATAAGCTGAAACAAGTAAAAGGTTTGAAAGGCAAAATGGTGAATCATGCAGGCTGTTCGAGCAAGGTTAAATGATTGTTCTCTTGACATCAAAACTGTCTTTTAATATTTACAATGAAATACCAGAAGCGATAAGACTTGTTAAGCCTCCAGCATCAAGTGTACATTGGTTACGCATAATCAACACGCTACACTTATATAAAAACTTATTGCTTTTGGTGTTGCTAGACTGTTCTTTCAATTTATATCTTTCTCCTCAGGGGTCGTACTAACACGGGTTAAACTCAGTAGTGAAGGTTCTGTTCTATCTCCGAAGCTGTTTCTTATTTTCTTTAACGACCTTCCTTCTTTAACTTCTAGTCCCAAATACGCCTTTGCCTTCTTTTAATAGTAAGCCGAGCCCATTTCATATTGAAGCGAAATGATACTCATACATCCGACCTACAGTCAATTTCCGGTAGAATGAATAGCGTTGATTTCAACGAGAGGAATACGTAACGATAGCGTAGCAATAATATTGCCTCAGCTGTAGTTATTGATGGTGTAAGTATTAATCAGTCAGATGCCCTTTATTGTCTTGAAAATTCAGTGTGATGTTCACTGGAACTA
>QOCX01004379.1:0-13715 GCA_005959815.1 Sarcophaga bullata | reverse complement strand
GCAAAGAGTAAACCAAGTAATGAAAATTTGTTTTCAAAATCATCATGAACAACTTCTGCTATCTGGGTGGCATTATAAAGAACTCAATTGGCTGATGTTGACGAGTATTCGGAAACGCATCACATCCGTAAAAGGTGGTGGCATATGATATGAGTGTCACATTCAAGTCAAGTTATTCAGACCATGAGATCAGGCTTTTACTAAGGCAGGAGGAGGAGTTTCCTATGTATGTTCTTTGAGGGTGTTGTTTCTAGGCAACAAGTAATGACAAGCTGCTCATCCTAGGGCTTGCTACAGGGGGCCACATATCTGTTGAGTTGATTAAAATCAATTAACGTAACAAAACAAAGTTAAGAATTGATAAGAAGATTGAGGAAATACTTCGTGATCATCTCTTCTTTGCTCTCTGCATGCTGAATCACGCTAGTCGTGGATAGGATTAATACACACAACATGGGTGGCGTGAGAAGATGTGTTGTAATCTTAACTAAAATGGTTGTAATGACCAATTAAGTAAGTGGAATGGTTTGTTTTATAGGGAATATGTGTTCCTCGAGTTGGATGCTGATTTGTGGGATCACAGTGGACCTAGCCTATGGCCTAGGCAAGTCATTATTATTCAAGGGCAATCTGTCACCTTTAATAACTTAAACAACTAGTAAGGGTGGACACAATGTGGATACATACAAACATACATACATTATTGGTCATTAGGGTTACGATCTAGCTTCTCACACCACTTATGTTGTGTGTGTTAATTTTATACATGAGTGACTGGACCTACAGTTTAAAGTCAGCTCCTTACGATAGATTTTTTGAGAAACTTTTCATGGCAATTTTATTTTAATCTCTCTTTTACCACAAATCTGGCGGAAGAGCAGCCGCTGAAGAAATATTTTGGTTTGTTGGAGTTGTCTAGCCTGGAATTTGAACCGTGCCTCCAAGTCTAATAAGGCAACACACTACCTAATAGAAACACGACGACTGCTTATAGAATGTGGATAAACTATTCTATTTTCTGCGATTTCATTACAATTTCTTAGAAATTCACAATACGGAAGAGGAAATATATTCGATTCCGATAACTGCAACGCTCACTGATGGCCTCTATAATCAATGCAGATGAACTCTTGCAATCATAAGTAGACCAAATCTGTTACGATTTATTAACTGCCCGTGTACTCTTTTTTCATTTAGCCTGCTCTCACATTCGCAGCCCATAATTAAGGCTGCCTTCTAACGACGACAATGGTGCTAGAGGCCAGTTGAGGTTAATTTGGATTAAAAGCAGCTGGAGTAGCTTTAGGGATCAGATAGTCGGGATGGTATCTTAGTCGGTCTAAAGCCCATTTAAATTGCATGTATTTGGAAGTATAATTTTCACTTTTTATGCTCCCCACTGTACATTTTATATGCTGTTGGAAATTTTTTTCATTTTTTGTTTCCTATTAGCCTGGTCGAATGCTTCATATTATTTGGAGCACCCAATATACGTAACGCTTCAATGGCTAATTTTGAAAATGTTTGTTTGTTTTCAATTTTTTTTCATTTCTTTCTCTTTTTTTTTTTTTTTTTTTTTTTTTTTTTTTTTTTTTTTTTTTTTTGGGAGGTTTGTCTACGATTTGCTCACATTGTTATTTCGAAGAGTCACCATATCGTTATCAAATCTTTGGCATTTTAGCTGTTATTTCAATGTGTTTGCCAGCAACAACAACACAACTTGAAAGGAGGAGAGATGATAAAATTTAATTGAAATAAACAGAATTTCTATAAGGAAAATGAGATGAAATGATGATAAATTGTAATTAAATTGCAGGCAAATGACATAATAAGTCTGATATTTTCAATCATTTTTCAAATACTCTTCCCGTTTTTCCTACCACCTACCACTCTTCCGTGTTCCACGTGTGATGTTTTTGGTTTTTCTAATAGGCGATGGTAATGTAGATGCATTAAGGAGCCGTAAAGGAAAAAATTTTTCATCTCTTTAAAGGATTTTCATGAAACCCAGCAGTTTAATTAGGAATTTCTTAACAAATCCAACACATTTCAATGCAATTTATGCCACTCAAAAGGTGGGCAATACTTGTAACACGGCACCAACTAAGCTTTGGACTTCGAACTTGGTTAGCAAAAGAAAACATTTTGTCCTTTTGTATACCAACAATACAAGGGGAATACTTCAAGCCATTCCATTACTGCTGGCAGCAAAAAGTCCTCTCTGTTGTTTTAATATTGAAGTTGCCGTAGTCTAGTAGGTAGTGTATTGGCTTATAAGACGAAAGACCAGGGTTCGAATCCCTTGTCAGATATACCAAACGAAATATGAAAAAATATTTCTTCGGCAGCTACCTCTCAGCAGATTTCTGACAAAAACTCTGAGCATGAAATAAAAATTGCCATCAAAAGTTTCTCAAAAAATCTGGCATTCGAACTCGGCTTTAGATTGTAGGGCCCTCTACTCGTGTATAAAATTAACACTCGCAATATAAGTGTTGTGAGAATCTAGACCGTTATCCTTACTGAAGAGTTGTAATAGCCAATTATGTACGTATGTATGTATGTATGTTGTTGTAATTGTGCATTTCCACACTTTCCCTTCCTTATTTTCTTCTTCCTTTTTTTTAATTTTTCATTTGTTTTCCGTGTTGCATTGTCTTGTAGTGGCAGCAGCGCTTTGCACTTGCCACTTGCAAGCATTGTCTTGTAACGTAAGGCAATGCCATTCAATTGTATTGTCGCTTGCTTGTAGTTGTTTATCCCGTTACATGACTTATTTCATGGTATTTTCAAGAGACTCTGTCATTGTTGTTGTTGTCTTACAAAGATTGTCACAATTTCATGAACATGAGAACAATTGTTAACAACTCGCATTGCTGTTGATGCCTTGAAAAAAAAAGAAAAATTCAATTGTTGTTCTGTCAGTTACTTAGTAATTCACTGTCTCTGTAACTGTAACTGTAACTGTAACTATAACTGTAACTGTATTGAATGGCAGTTCTTTAGAAATCCTTAAAAAAATTTTTGTTTGTGTTTTATGTTACAAACAAAGAAAATTACAAATAAAAACCAACAACAACAAGAAATTATTTTTTTCCACAACAATAACAATAACAATAAAGCGTAGTAATCTATACAGTATTGCTGTATTTTAGTGTTGGAATTTTATTCGTTTTTTTTTTTTGGTGTTCAAAACCTATTCTTTTCCTTTTTTTTGGTTTAATAAACAGAAATTATTTGTTTTCGAAAACAATGAAGAAAATTTTTTTTACAATAATAGAGCGTAGCAGAAAGAATAAAAAAAAAAGCTTATTGATGACATCTGCTGAACGCGGGAAAAAAGAATTGGAAAATTTGTTTTATGAAGAGACAATTCGATTAGCATGGTTTGATTAGTTAAAGAAAAACGATGACTTTTATTAAATTTTCAGGAGTTTTTTTTCAAAAATAATCATTAGATTTATTTCCTCATGATATTGGAACGTTATAAGCATGTTTCCAAGAGAAGATTTATTAAGTTCGTGATTAATTAAAGACTGAAGGAGAAAAAGTTGGTAAGATCAGCCATGCACTATAAGAGAAGCAGCCACTGTGTAGTAGGTAGGTTCAAACTCCAAATCAAATATCTCGAACATAACACAACACAACAATTTAAAAAAATATTTCTTCGACAACTTCCTTTCATCAGTCTTCTGGCAAAAACTCTGAAAGTTCGGACAAGACGTTAAACTGTTCCGCCCGGGTAGGTTGGAGTGGTTCCACCAATCCAGGGAAAAGAATAAATTGGTCAGCGGAAGGGCTACACACAGGGGCAGTGCGTATTGGCTTATTAGACGCAAAGCCGTGATTTAAGCCCCAGCTCACACGAAATATGGAAAAATATTTCTTCGGCAACTTCCTTTCAGCAGTCTTCTGGCAAAAACTCTGTGAGTAAAAAAAAATTGCAAAGGAAAGTTTTTCAAAACTGTTGTTTCCTCCACTCATGGATAAAATTAAGACACACAAGATGGCTGGTGTCCTGATTACCTAAGCAAGTATGAGGAAAGATTCGAGATATTCAGCAGTATTGGCCAGATCGGAGATAGAGAACGACGCAAATTTGTATAAACTAGTTAGAGAGTCATGTCGGAGTATCTGAAAAGGATCATTGGTAAGCTTATATCCGTGAAGTGTATTCCTCTGGTGGAAGGAAGAGTGTTCACCTTGTAATCCTTTTGAAAACTCTCAAGAGAATGCTGAGAAATCCATGCTCTTATCTAAGTATCATATAGGCGCCGTAGTCTAGTGTTTTGGCTTATTGGACATGAGGCCTGTGTTCAAACCCCAGCAAACGAAACTTGAAAAAATATTAATTCGGAGGCTTCCGGTCAGCAGATTTCTGGCAAGAAAGTTTTTTAAAAATCTTTCGTTTGGAGCCGAATTTAAACTTAAGGTCTTGCCACTCATGTATAAAATTAACACACACAACAGAAATGGTATGAGAAACTAGGTTGTAATACTGACAAAAAGGTTGTAAGGATCAATTATGTATGCATGTATGTTTGTATCCAAGTATCTGCTTTCACCCAGTGCTTGGAAAAGTGGTGAAAAAGTTTTTTTTTAGTTCTGCAACTAACACTCTGTGGATGTTGTATACTCATGCAATGTATTGTGCTTGCTCTAAGAAGAGAGAGAGAGAAAGAAAGAGTGAGAGAAAGAGAGAGAGAGAGAAAGAGAGGGAACAGTGGAAACAGTGGTTATGGACGTTTGGTTTATGTCATAAGAAGCAGTATAAACGTCTGGAGGAAGAGCCAATATACGGATAGTGCGGCCCTGTAATGCATTTTTGTGTTGCAGCGCTCCAATGAATAAATAATGAATAAGGGACACCCTATCATCATTAATGAGTACTTTACACTTTTGTTTTGCCTGGTTGAGAAGCCTGGAATAGATTTCGAGGCACCGGCCAATATAATTGGAGTAAATAACAAGAAAATCAGATAAAATGAAGTATTTGTAGCAAGGCTTTAAGAAACCAAGGCACTTGAACGTTTTTTTTTTTCCGACACTTGGGAAATAAGCTGGTTTCAGTGAAAACAACAGGATTTTTATGCCCAGAATATCAAGATTTCCCATTGACAATGAACTACAGAACAGACATATACAGCGGGATAAGAGAAAGATACGACAATTGTCTCAATCAATAAGAGAAGGATCCTTCTATTCACAACTACGATGAAACGTCAGGACTTTATGGCACACGCACAGATTTACTGTCTAAAAGTGGCTGAGAATATTGGAAGCTCATACTGATCGCCAAACCATGTGAAAGATTATGTCCTTGAACAAAAGTCTTTGATTTTTTTTAATAACTGAACGAGCAGCACGGCACATGTCAACAGACTCTGTAAGTTAAATTATGTAGAAATTTTAACAAGATGCGGCATTTATTTTGTGGTTGAAGCCTTGATGACAGGAGTTTGGGGAAAAACTGAAAAAATGTAAAGAAAATTGGCAAAAAGTCTATGAATTGTGAATGAATTTTTGCTTTATCTGCCGCAGTTTCCTAAGTTCTAAGGACAATATTTATTAACAGCTTAGGAAACAGATGGTAGCTCATGAAACCCCAATGGACTTTGGAGAACTATATGAGCGAATAGTGGAACTTATTCTGCTGTGGAAATGAATACAGAAACCATTGACTAACACCAATGCATCAGATTAATTTCATATCATTTCTATGATGAGGGTTATTTTTAAATATCAATTCAAACACGCTGTCAATTACAGTAAAACAGTTGGCAGCTGTTACGTCATTATAACCGCTTTGTTTACACATCATTATCTGTGCTTGATTTAGGTCCTCGATCGCTTGTCTTTAGTAATTCTTAAACGTGATTCTAAATTGCAATCCAACAATAATAAGGTAATAGGATACATACATAACATAACATAATTGGCCATTACAACCCTTCAGTCAGGATTACGGCCTAGCTTCTCACACCACTTATTTGTTGTGTGTGTTAATTTTATACATGAGTGGCGGGACCTACAGTTTAAAGTCGACTCCGAACGACAGATTTTTGAGAAACTTTTCATGGCAATTTTATTTACTCTCAGAGTTTTTGCCAGAAATCTGCTGAGAGGAAGTCGCCGAAGAAATATTTTGTTTTTCATATTTCGTTTTTTTTTTTTTTTTTTTTTTTGATGTCTGACCGGGATTCGAATCCTGGCCTTTCGTCTAATAAGCCATCACACTACCCACTAGACTACGGCGATAACAGAATACCTGTTCCGCTAGTTCCAGTCCTTTAATAGCATATCTTAGCTTAGCTTAGCTTAGCTGAATTATTTGCTAACAAATAAAATAAAATTTATTCTACGAAATACCAAGTAAAACTTCAAAATATTAAAAAAGAAATTCAATTTCCAAAAGAAATTAAAAAATTATGGCAGCAGCAATGATGAGTAAATAAATCAATTGAAATCAATTTCATTTTCATCATTACGCATTCATTGCTAACTTTTACGTTAAAAATAAAAATAACATGCCCCTCAGGTACAATATTAATAATAATGACTGACTGACTGGCCTCTTAAATACACGCAGGGAAATAAATTTTATTGCCAATTTCAAAAATCTTTAAAGGGCTGTGAAACATGAACGCACACACACACACACACACACACATAATCTTTTAATATACCAGCATAATAGACTTTTAACAGATGTTGTGAGAAATTTTTTTGTATTTGATTCGCCTAATAAATGTGTGACCAAGAATACGAAATAAAAATTTAACAAAAAAAAAATTTACACCGAATAACTGAAAACGAATTCCATTTGAAGACCAAGAAAGAAAGGAAGAAAGAAAAGAGAAAAATTGAAATAAAATCTTATGAAACGAAATAAAATTCATTCAGAAAACATGAGGCAAAAAGGGAAAGCAACAGCAATAAAAGGAAATCAATAGAGATTAAGAATAACGACCTGATTTTCTGTTCTTAAAGGAATTGCACACACTTAGGCATACACATGCAAAGCAACATTGAGTTTATTTACCGGAAGTATACCCCACACACTCAAACATATACTAACAAATCAAATGAGAGTGAGTCAGAGAGACAGACAGAGAGAGAGAGAGAGAGAGAGAGTGGGAAGAAAAACGTTGGAAAAAAGGAAATCAAAAATGAAATAAATGTTGGTGACTTTGCCAAAAAGATTAACGAAATTGTAATCATTGTGTGTCTGTATGTATGTATGTATGGATGTGTATGTGTGTGTGTATATAGTATAAATGTAAGTATGTATTCAGATTACAATCGATATTTATGGCTGCTGTGTGTAATAACAAATTCAACTTGAACATGCTGTTCAATGGCTGGCTGCTGCAATTTTCCAAACCATCAAAGCAAAGAAAGAAAATCTTTAACCTACAGTCAATAGCAAAGAAAATCGTACGGCAAAACATTAAATTTACAATTAAAAAATTAAGTTAAGACAACAAAATTTCTAATTTCTTTAACAAAACTTATATTAAAGTTAGCTACACTAAGAGTCATACAACGGCTAGCTATTAACATCGAAATCCATGTACATCTTCCACTGTTATGCACTGTATAGCCTTATGCAAAACATTGTCAAGTTTAAGCCTATGCTGGTGCATGGGTATTTTTTTTTATGTATTCGTAGGTCTCTCCGCATAACTTTAAAAGGAAGGAAATTGTATTTTCTTTTCGTTTTTATTTCTTTCTTTGGAAAACGTTCAGCGACAAGAAAATTGATTTTCTTTTTGTATTTCCGTTTCCTTGTTTCTTTTTTTTTTTCTAGTATTTGTGGCCACCTTAAATTTTGTATTTTTTTTTTTCAATTTGAAATTCAATTTTCTGTACTGAATTTTTGGTTTTCAATATCTGCACGGGTAATAAAATGCGTTTTTATGACGATTTGGGTTTTTTTTTTTTGTTTGTTTTTTTGGTTTCCATATACTAATGCAGCAGACAATATAGCACAGCAGCTGGTGATATAGCATAACTTAACAATTTATTGGCGAACGAACAATCAAATGAAATCGATTGCAATCGACCACAAGGAAGCATCTTCCCTCCTGCTATTTTGGTTTTTAAACATGAGAATTGAAATACGAAAGAATACGCTTAAAAAATGAAAATGTTTAGGATCTGCGCAAGCCAGCCTCACATTAAACTGCAACTAAGAAAAAAGAAAAGAAATCTACAGGAGTTTCAACTAGATTTCAGCTAAAGAAGCCAGCAAAATGCACGAGAAGGTCAGATAGAGCAACTCTAAACCCACTTTCAAAAAAAAATTTCCTGTCGGGTTCATAGCAATGCAACTCACGAAGATATGCCGACAAAACTTATTAATTTATCCAGGAGCTTCAAAAAGGAAATGCAATCTCCAGCTACCTAATCTAAAGGTCAAAAGGAACACGGTCTCTAGAAACAAACAAACTCCTAGAAAACATCGAGGATGGGAAAGAGGTTTTCACCCAACCATTAGCAGACTAATTCACAAACGGGAGTTCCTAGATAAAATCCTATTGGGCGAGAAGAAACTGTTCTAGACGTGCTTGCCAATCAAATATTCTGACAAGAAAGGGGCACCATCCTTCTGATAATGAAGAGTAAAAACCTGAGGTGAGTACTATGAAAAAGCCGCTGTCTTATGCAAAAGTGGCTAAAAATCGATCTCATCTATGCAGTAACTGATACTGGCTGTACTCCTGGGAAACTTTCGTAAGAATAGACCAGTAGAGGCACTACTTACTGGTGATTACCATGAATTCTCTAAAACAGATCATGAGCTGCGGTTTCAAGAAGGGTGTCTTGATGATGGTATTCACCATAGTCTAGCGGGTACTGTGTACTTGGGTACTTGGTTTAGGCCTCAGGAAACCTCGAACGAAACGAAATATAAAAAAAATATTGCTTCGACGAATTTCTTTACTTTCAGCTTTTTGGCAAAAATTCTGAGAGTAAAATAAAATTGCCATGAAAAGTTTCTCTAAAAATCTGTCGTTCGCACTGTAGATGCACCCATCCCTCATATATAGAAATTAACACACACAAAACAAAGTGATGTGAGAAGCTAGGTCGTAATACTGCTTGTAAGGACCAATTCTTTATGCTCGTCTGGTGAATTATTCACTATAGGACTACATACTGGGGGTTAATGTAAATACAGTTCATGAGCTGCGGTTTCATGAGCTGAGGTGTCATGATGATAAAAGATGGCTTTACAATCGTGAGCAAGTACCCTCAAAGAGCTCGTCAAAGGAATATCTATTCGGTGGGATGCCACAAAAAGCATAAGTTCATATGAATACGATGGGAGATCATATTCGGAGGGCTGAGAATTTCACGGAATTGAAAAAATCGGATTATCTGCCTTGCTTCCAATGTCGCACTTTCATATGCAGAGAGGACACAAAATATTTTTGCTTGTGATTCAATGAAAACAATATTAAGACCTTATATCAAAACTCCTCCCAAACTAAACACCTGGCAAATGCCAGTGTTTTAAATTGAAAGCATTGAATCGAATTAATTTTTTCTTCTTCTTTTAAATAAAAATTCCATTTATTTCTGTAAGAAAAATGGCTTATTTTTTGCTTTTAACCGGTAAAAGTAATTTTTTTTTTTGGAATATTTTTTACGCACAAAAAAGCAAAAAATGTTTGTGACAAAACCAATGTCTTTTTATGGCAGCATCTTCATGAAATTAATTCAGTTGAAAATTATAAGTACACACACACACACAGACACACACACATACACATAGACACAAAATTTCTCATTTAAATACAATCAAGATAAATACAGTTTTAGTTTCCTTCTTTCTTTCTTTCTTTCCTTCTTTTTGTCTTCTTTAAATTCCCTTTTTGTGCTTTTAAAAATTTTTTTGTTGTTGTTTTTCGTTCTCATTTTTATGCAAAAAATTTTGCTTTTTAACCCTTTTTTTGTAAAAGCTTTCTTCTTTTTTTCTGCTTGCGTGTTGGCTTATCTCTTTACTCAGCTTCTTTTTTTCTTTGCTTGGTTGGTTGGCCTCTGGTATCCTGTTGAAATTTATTCCTTAACAAGGCAAATATGCCCTGAAAACATTCTGATCATATTCAGTTCCTTTCCTCTTATTTTTTCTCTTCCTCTCTCTCTCTTCTCTCTCTCTCTCTATGAATTTCCTTTTAATCATTTAAATTCAAATGTTCCATCTACCTCCCCCCCCATTCCTCCAACCGAAACAGCACCACACAGGAAAAGAGGTAAAAATTTATTATTTAATCCATGAACTTCGATATTTTCGTGTAAGTTTTCAGTAAAGAATACGTTTTCCTGAAAAAAAAATTGCGTCATTGATTGGTTTTTTTTTTCTTATTTTTTTCCATCAAAAAAAAAAAATGAAGGGGGGGAGTGGTGTAGAAAAAAGGTTATTTTTTTATCGTGCCACACTATAAATGCAGGCAGTAAACCATGAATACAACCATTAAGACAAGTGTACGCCAGTGTATCCTTTTAAAAATATCCTGTTAATGCCGAGAGATATGAAAAAGGGTTTTAAATGTTTTCAAGCTCTCTCTCTCTCCCCCTCTTGCTGCCAGCATTCTCTACTTTTGTTTTTATACGAGTACCTTGCACTTTTCACTGTAGAAAAACTCATTAAGCCTGACGAGAGTTGTTAACGCATTTTGTGTGGCGTTTAAGTCATATTTTCCTCTTTTTTTTCGGTACTTCAAGCCACAGTGGGCTGAAAGTGAGTAAATTTGCAGTGGTTCAGGAACATCATTATATTCCCAAGTACTCTGGATTCGACCAATGAGTTTGAAAATTAAAACAAATTAACAACGATTCGCCATAATTATGACAAGTCGCCACCAGGGTTAGTTTCTTTCAGAAGCTTGGCCAATAACCATGAAGTCAAAGAACCCACTGTATTCATAGTAGGTTTGAGTTAGACTTTAACTTTCACGGCAAACACCTCGAGTATAGAAACCATTTGTCTTTCGAAAGTTTTGTCAAAGACTACGCAGAAGAAAGTTATTGAAGCCTGTGTCAGCGTCACAAGGTAAATGAAACAAAATTGACCCATGCAATGGGTATGCTTTTTGGCCTTCCCACCTCTTCGAACATGATCGAAAAGGAACTCTTTCTAGTTGTGGGTCTCCACTTTCTTAAAAGCGTAAAGATGCTTAGGCTTTGATGGACTGTCTCTAAGCAGTCGATTAGCATTAGCAAAGGCATTTCTTTCAGACAATTCCGGCTTTTTATTAATGAGAAAAGATAGAGAACCGACTATACACAATCTTAGTACTTAAAATAGCATCCTGCCTGTTCGATAGTATTTTTGCGTCATAAAAATCTTCTGTCTTTGGTATAAAAGTACTGGCCAGAGTTGGATCAAACAGTTTTAAATACCTAACAGAGAGGTATCTCGAATAAGTTGCTTTCTCTAAATAGAAGGGTTGAGCTTCTTATATTCTTTATAGGAGGTATTATTGGCCAAAATAGCCTGGATTATTACATACGTTTCCTAAACAAATCCTTTTTTTGTGCCAATGCTTTTTTTCCCATAGTCTTCTCTAGATGCCAGTACGGTGTCTCCTTCTTCTTTCAATTTCCCTGCGGAATATTGTTGGCATTGTCTGATACCTTCCTAAGCGTATAACCGATCCAAAGACATTTCAAATGTCTTTATCATGATCAATGTCTCGTCTTTGACAGAGCCTGTAATTGAATAGAATTCACGTCCAAATACACGACAAATCTTGCAAAGAACACTTTGCGCCTTTCGCATATTTCGAGCGACACGCGTCCAATTTCACAAACGTAGAAGGGGAGAGATTTTTCATTGTCATGAAAATGTGCTGAAATTTCTCATACGAGATAACAATGTTCTCATAGGAAGATAACAGAATTGGGTGACATTCTCTATTTCCTTCGAACATATTACAAATCGCTCTTGGAAAGTCGCACTGATATGCACTGTTTTCGTCAAAATTCTACTCTCTGACAGCAATTTTCTCTTGATTTTTATGGAGTAACACTGAGAATTCGCAGTAATCTAGTAGTCGCCCTAGTCTAGTAGTTCGCCATAGTCTAGTAGTCGCCCTAGTCTAGTAGTCGCAGTATAGCGATAGAGTGGCATAGCCTAATAGCCGCTGTAGTATAGTGGTAGCCATACGCCAATAGTTGCTTGTAGTCAAGTAGGTAGCATGTTGGCTTATTAAGACGTGAGGCCACGGTTCCAACCCCAGATCAGATATCAAAAAGAAAACATCAAAAAATTTTCTCTGGCGCGACTTCGTTTCAGCAGATTTTTGGCAAAAAACGTTTTTGAAACATTCCTCAAAAATCAGTCTACGGAGTCGACTTTAAACTCTAGACACCGCCACTCATGTATATAGATTAACTCATACAGCAGAGAGGTGGAGAAGCCTAAGCGTAATCCTGACCCAATTATGTGTGTATGCATGTATTTGCTATTATTCTGTACTCAACAAACAGAGGCTTCACCAACTTAATTCATGTTTTCACTTTAGTTGTGAATTACAGAAGGTCAGAGGTCATTAAGACCCTAAACGTCCAAGCAGGCTAAGGTAATAAATTTATTGTGGATTGTATTGCCTTCTGTTTGAAACTAAAGTAAAAACAAGGACCTTAAACGGCCATAAAGGATCAGATTTGCTTGGGTTATGAATGAAGTCTGCTCGATAAGAGACTTCCAATCTTATCTTTTAATTCGTTTGATTTACTACAAGTACCGGCCCACTGTGCATTTCCAAAATCCTTATCTTTTTTTATTTTTTATTTATTTTTTGTGTAATAGAGTATGGTTGCAATGTTTAATGTTTATAACTTTAACAACACATTTCTTCGAATGCAAATTGTAAGCAGCAAGCGAATCAGTCTGGTTGTGCTAACGTATGTGTCTATTATCTGCCACATTACTTGTATTACTCTGTGGAACTATAAAAATATAGTGTTTTGAAGTTACAAAAAGAATTAACGTTAACATGTTAACAGTTGTTTATGGAATAGGACGGATAAAATTGAACCATAATGGCCTATACACCCGCTCTCACAATCTTGATTTGAAATATTTTTTTTCCCCAATAAAGCTAATCGTTATGGATTCGTGGCTCCAAACAAAATTCTTATAAACACAACAACCACAACAACAACAACAATAATAATACAGGATAATAGTAAATATTTTTTGATTAAAATAAATGCTCAAACACAGCCAGCCAGCCATTAATGTAAAGCGTTTAAAGGGGTACTAAAGCCCGAGGAAAAAAAAAACGAAATTCGTAATCATTAATGCCGTTATGGATACAGTATAGTGTGTGGCAGGGAGTATTTGGTAGGTTTTTATATTCAATTTAAGCCGCCCATGCTTTTATCACAACATTTCAACGATAAATGCTGCATACATTACGGGGACTTATGGTATGACTTTGTGTGGGTATAAGTGTAGCACGAGAGAGGGAGAGAGAGTACAGAGCACTGACTGAGTAGAGTAGATTTTCTGCTGTTATTACTTGCAACATCCTTTTATTTGTTACCCTCTACCCCGCCATACAAAAATATTAAATGCAATCCATACACTTGCATTTGTATTGGTGTTTTGTAGTGCTGTACGGGTGTATGTACAGATACTCCAGGGTATGCACACAGTAGTACTTCACAATTTGTAACTTGTTATAGAAACTATTCGCGTG
>QOCX01004378.1:1302-13802 GCA_005959815.1 Sarcophaga bullata | reverse complement strand
AATATAGGTTGCCAGTACCAGAAAATTTCAAGCATATTTAAAGAGATTTAAAAAAACAGGTTCTTCTGAGTTTTTGTTTCTTTTTAAATGTTTTATTTAACAGGTTTCAGCTTAATTTCTATAATGAAAGCAGGGAAAATAATTCAAATTCTATAGAAAAATCTTGTGAATATTTTTTTGTTGCAATAACATCCTGTTATTCATTAGGCCTGTCAGCCGCTGAACCTAAGTAGACATATGTGGAACACAGCTAACAGACCGGTTGTTGCTCCTTTTGGATACCTTTCATGTAATAAAACCAAAAATCGGTTTAACTGTAGGCAACACCTTGTTGCAATTTCATACCAAACGGTTCAACTGCAGTCCATAAAAAAAAAAAAAAAAAAAAAAAAATTTATTTTTTCTCAGAGTTTTTACCAGAAATCTGCTGAGAGGAAGTCATCGAAGAAACACTCTTTAATTTTTCGTTTTGCTGGAGACGTCTGACTTGCGGTTTGAACCGTGGCTTACGTCTAATAAAACCAACACTCCAGCTACTAGACTACAGCGAACTAACGATTTTTATGCATTATAATGCCTTCAATATAAGCAAAAGACCTTTGGTTTCCTTTACTTTAGCATATCTTTAACGTATCTAGCTCCAGTGTCTCAAATGGGATGTGCTTAACACGGTTCTCATCCACGTGTTTTGATTGCTAAGTGTTGGCCTTCAAATGCTCAATTTTCTCTGCTGAGTCGGCATAAGACTTTTCTTGAAAGGCACCTCACAGAATATAGTCCAACGGTGTCAAATCGCAGTTTCTTGTCAGCCAATTGGCATCATTGTTTCGGCTAATGAAAGGGACATCAAACGCTTGACACAATAAATTGATTGTGGCATATGCTGCAGTTTGCACCATCATGTTGCCAAACATCGTTCACAATAATACCATGAAGAGCGGGTACAAAAAAACTGGCTATCATGGTGCAATAGGTGCCTCCATTGACCGCAATAGTTGCGTCGACCTCATTTTCAAAGAAAGAGAGGCCAATGATGACTCCGTTCAATAAGCGACTCCAAGCAGTCACTCATAATGGGTGCATTGGCTTCTGTAAAACCACGTATGGTTTTCTGAGCCCCAAATACTAGAATTTTGCTTACTAACTACCCACCAGACAGAAATGAGCTTCAACCGAAAAGATAATTTTTTTTTTTTGCAGTTTCAGGTTGTCCCATCTATTGCAATGAATCCAACATTGCTCAAGCGTAAATTGATTCATTGGTGGAGATAAACACAGAATCACATACGTATTGCCAGATTCGAAATAATCGATGGTTCCAATTTAAACCACTAGTGACCCACCCTATTACGTGCTTAATTAGAACCGATCTGGTATTCAATCAAAAAATTTTACGAGTTTACCAAAGAGTTGCAAATACTTTCTATGTGTCTCATGATCTAGCAAATTAATCGAAAAGTATTCCAGCTCGAAAAGCGACACTCGACTTTTCAATCTTAATAAGGAGCCTCATAATTAAGGACCATAAATATTGGAAACAAAAACTTGTTAAATTTCTTTACAAATTATGTTGTAAAGAAGCATGAGGTTAAGTTTCTCATTGAAAATAATAAATACAGTGAGCCTTTATAGTCGCCATTATCTCTTTTGTTGTTGTTCATACAAGAAAAATAGTTTCGAAGCTGAAGGGTTTCCTTTTATTATAAATACTCCCCAACACCACACATAATATACTACACACACACAACTTCACAGACATACTTATTATTGAGCCATTAAGCTGGTTAAAATAATAATTGACAGACCAGAAACAACGCACAATAACAACAACAACAACAAAATTGTAAATAGAGATAGTGTAACGGTTCTTAAGCATTGACTTCTAACCATTCATGTGAAAATAACCTCCAATAACGCTTAACATTCTATTAGATAAAAAAAAAATCCTCGAATCTGAAAACATTTCTTAAAAAAACAAGAAGAAAAAAAAAAATGCTTGTTTTCCTGTGTCTTCTAAATGCTTTAAGCTTTGCTATGTGGGAGGGAGTAGTAGTTGTTGTTGTCAGTTTTAGTTTTCTTTCTTTTTTCTTCTCTATTTTTGGTGCTTGTGTGTGAGTGTGTAACTGTAATATCTCTGGAGCTGCTGCTGCTGCTGCTGTTTAAGGCCTTTTTCATTTCCTTTTTAGGTTTTCCCATCAATTTGCTTTTTTGTTTTGCTTTTTTTCTTCTTCTTAATTTTGTTGTTTTTTCTTGTGGCATATTGGTTGGATTTTCCATTCAAGATTTTTTCCTTTTTCTTTTATTTTTTCTAATTCGTTGATTCGTTTTTGGATGCCATTTTTCTCTTTGGCTTTGCCTAAGGCTTAGTTTCCACATTCTTTTCATTTCATTTCTTGTTAATTTTCATGTGTTTTCCTTTTTTTGTTGTCTTTTGTTATATTTGAAATTCCTTTTTAGGTTTTTCGTCTTTATTTGATTATTTTGGCTTATTTCCTAAACTCCTTTCTTTTATTATATTTTTTAATTAACGCCATTAATGTAACCGACATTCTTCGTCATCATCAGCAATGCCATCATCATATCATCAGCGTTGCAGCAATTCCAAAAGCCACCGCCACCAACATCATCATCTTCGAAATACTTTGTTAATTTGGATTTGTGGTTACGAATTTCTTTTGGGTATGTTGTTGGTTTTGTTTAAGCTCTACACTCGAGAGAAATGTTTAGTACAGTACTAATGCCATACAAAAGGATTGCTTCCGATGAGTTAATAAGATCAAGCACTTGCAATAGTTTTCCAATGCTATCCACTTAGCTTAGTGGCATCAAGATAATCGATCTGGCAAGCTATCAGTT
This sequence comes from Sarcophaga bullata, assembly GCA_005959815.1. Classification (NCBI taxonomy): domain Eukaryota; kingdom Metazoa; phylum Arthropoda; class Insecta; order Diptera; family Sarcophagidae; genus Sarcophaga; species Sarcophaga bullata. The sequence goes on along the minus strand of QOCX01004378.1, from coordinate 10,946 downwards.
GTTAAATATTTTCAATCGAAGTAGCATTTATTAAATGAAAGGTTATTCTATCCCTTTAGTAAGGACAACAACCTAATGCTCTGACACTACATTAATTTTTATCCGAGAGCTACTAACACCCACGGGTAAAAAGACGACGCCGACTGCCGACTGTTTTCATGGCAATTTGATTTTACTCTTGACTTTTGGACAGAAATCTGCTGCTGAAGGTCGTCGAAACAAAGTACGGCCAAAGCATGATCATAAGACGTTCACTGCCTAAAATATGGCTTCTGTTAGTCAACGTATGCGGACAATTCGAATTGGGGGTTCGACTGGCTTATCAGCAATTCAATTTTATTTTGCTTCATATTCATATTTTTAACCTAGCATTAACATATCACTTGTGATGTGTGTGTTAATTTAGTACAATAGTGGCGGAATCTACAGTTTCAAGTCGATTCTGAACAACAGATTTCTTAATAAACGTGTTAAGAGCATGCTGAGAGGTGGTCGACAAAGAAATATTTTTTCAAATTTCATTTTGTTGGACATATTTGACCAGGGGTTGGAACTAAGGCATCATGTCTAATAAGCCAGTAAACTACGCTGCTAGACTACAAACGACTTCAACGTAGAGTGTATAGATGATAGCCGACTTATTTTGCACTTCATTTGAAAACTAAAGGCTTAACAGTCGTTGGTTCCCAAAGTACAGTGTCACTAGGCCTACACCTTGACTGAGTCTAGTTTTATAACTTGGGAGCGAAGTCAATTGCCTACTAAGATTATGCCCATGTCTACACAGAAAATACCCAAAGATTGTTTGAATGCCTTGATTCGTCAAATTGACAGCAAAACTATCTAGCCTTGAAGTGCATGAAAAACTATAAGAAACTGCCTCAAAAGAATCGACTGCTGCAACAAATTTAGACCACAGCTAGGCTTTCTTTCTCTATGGTAATTTAGCACCCTATCCACTAATATACCAAGATACTCAGTGTCATTAAAAGTGCTGCAATAATGTTCGATGAAAATACCCTCGATTCATATATTTTACTGACATTATTCCGCGAGTGTATCCTCTACTAAGGTCATACGATTTGATGCTCAAGTCCATGTCTACAAGAAAAGTACTCTAAGGTTGAAGCATATGAATACGCTCATTCGTCAAGTTAACAGCAAAATACTAGCCTGAATTCGCCACAAAATTATGAGAAATTGTTTCAATAGAATCGACTGGTGCAACCAATTCTAGACACGGTTAGGCTTTCCTATGGTAATTTAGCACTCTATCCTCTAATCTACCAAGGCACTCAATATCATTTAAAATGCTGTACAATGGCACGATAAAAAATACCCTTGATTTCATATATTTTTTACTGACATTATTCTGCGAGTGTATTCTCCCAACTAAGATCATGCAATTTAATGTTCAAGCCTATGTCTACACGAAAAGCTGCTTAAGGTTAATGCATATGAATGCCTTGATTCGTTGATTCATATTTTTTACTGACATTATTCGCGAGTGTATTCTCTCTGCCCGTTTTCAGAATGTCTTGAGCCTATTTTTTTTCTTTTTCTGTTTACATTCGATACATTGATGTAATGCTTCTGTATGTATGTATGTATATATGTGTAGCGGTATTATTTACATTTTTTCTCTTCTGCTTCTTCTACTTTATTTCCCTTCTGTCTGTGTGTGTGTAAGCAATATGTTTCTCTGTTTATATAATGATATATAATCGTTATAATAGTTGTTGTAGTTGTTGTAGTTATTGTAGTTGTTGTTGTTGTTGTTGTTGTTTTTTAATTTCACTTTGGCCCATAGCCAATTTATTAAGAACATTAAGTAGAGTCTGGAATCAAGAAAAAAAAAACCAATTTTCTTCTTCTTCTTCTTTTTCTTGGGTTTCATTCACTATCTTTGCAATGCTCAATGCAGAGAACGGAGATGAATGTTCTTGTCGTGTATTTTTGTTTTCTGGTCTGCCATGCTGTGCTGCTTTTTAAGCCCTTAAATAAGAGGTTAAAGAAATTAACCAGAAAAATGAGATCAATTAAATCCGATTTCTCTTGCTTCTCCTCTCTCCTTTAGTTGCTCTCTTTCTTAATATGAATCAGCAAAATAATTAATTGAGCAAACATGCTAAGAACCAAAATGGAATCCACAGGAACCTGGTGTTTAATAAATGAAAACCTCCACAAAAGAGAGAGAGAGAGAGACGGAGTGGAGAGCAGAAAAAAAGACAAAGAAGGTCGAGCATCACGTTGTTTGTTACACCAGCAGACAGATAAACACCGAAAGAGATTTGTTTTGTAATTAGCATTACGCTCTCATGTAATTCTGCCTATGTGTGTGCATGTGTGTGTCTGTATATGTGTTGAAATCAGGCTTTTTTTTATTGTGTTCATTTAACGCCATAAATTGAAATGTTTATTTACCTAGAACAGAGCAACAAAAACATTCAAATGTATTTAGCAAGATCCAAACCGTAAATGAGGGCATGAGAGGCAACCTACAAGGCAAAAAAAATATGGCTGAGGTACCTCAACAAAAAATAATACAAATTTTTAAATCTCACTCCTTCTCTCTCTCTCTCCTCTCTCTTTGTATTTGGACACCATCTTTACATATTATAATCTCCCAAGTGAGCAAAGAATGCGTATGTATGTGTGTGTGTTTGTTACGCGTGTGTTTAGGAATAATTTATAACACGTCTAGACTTTAATGTGCCCAACAAAGCAAATGTCCTTTTTAGTCTTATGCCTTGTGTCGTTGTATTTAATTTGAGAGGCTTTTTTTTTTTTTTTTTGCTTAAAGACAATTACCGTAGATAAGAGGCTTTTCAATAGAAAAATAAAATAAATGTCACAGGAGATTTTCCGTTTCTTTTTCTCCTTCCTTTTTGGCTATTACGGTCGGTTAGTTAGTTTTGTTTAAACAAAATTGCATGGCAGTGTTTAAGCGTTTTCTAGTTTAAAAAACAATGAATTCGCAAAATGAAACACACCCGCTAGCGACTACGTATTAATGTTCAACAGACTTGGTTTTTCATGGCAACAGTTAAGATTTTTGATTTTTTATGCAACATTTTGTAAAGCTTCCGGCAGAGTTGGCAACATAACGCAACTAAATAATCAGGAACTTCTTGATTTTGAAGGGATTTCGCATTAAAAATCTGTTCTAATTAACCATGGAGTACGAGTCTATCACCACTGGTATACACATTTTGTCTTATTTTTCGGTGTTGTTAGGATTCTACGTTACCGGTTCTGAAGTCATAAGGCATTTAGGGACTATGCCAGCAATAGAATGTCATGCGACTCATACTAATCCATTCAATTCGTAGTTAGTTGCTACATTCATACATAATTGATCATTACAATCCTTCAGTCAGAATTACAACCTAAGTTTCTCACATCACTTATGCTGTGTGTGCTACTTTTATCCATAAGCTGATGGACCTTACAGTTTAAAGTCGACTCCAAACGACAGATTTAAGAGAAACTTTTCTTGGCGCATTTATTTACTTTCACAGTTTTTTGCCAGAAATCTGCTGAAAGGAAGTCGCCAAAGAAATAGTTTTTCATTTTGATGTCTGACCGGGAGTTTAAACTGTGGTCTTGCATCTAATAAGGCCAACACACTACCTACTAGGCTACGGCGACTTCAGTTGGTTGCTGCCGAATATATTTCAACAGGAGATTTGCTGATGTCTAGGCATCTCTGCAAATAGATTACACCCTTTACCGCATTACTGGTAACCATTGATGAAATGGTGAGCCACCAAATTTACTATCCTTGTGATACGAAAATAGAAAAAACCATTCAAAAGGAATCCAAAATGAACACAAAGACGAATGCAAAACAAACAAAAGGACAAAGACAGCCCACAATGGTGGTTACTATAATTCAAACGTCTGGAATTGATGTGTATCAGTTGAGGTATATGGTCTGAAGTCTTGTAAAGAAATCAGATTGTGACCACAGGCATTGTCCGCAAAGGTTATGTTCAAAAATTCTGGAGATATTGAAACAACTCAACCAATTCATAAAGAACCAAACTGTTAAATGGTCTAAGCGTGTATTAGGCTGCCATGACGCAAACCTTAGCAACAGCAAGATGAAAACAGCTTCAGAGATATGTGAACAGTCTCACAGAAGATAGTGTTTGCTGGATGGCAAATCATTACCAAAACAAGTAAGAAAGCAATCAATAGGAGTGATTGTGATGGAATTATTCAACAAATAGGCCCAAAGTACAGGAACAGTACTTATATCCCGACGCTTAGCGGTCGTTCATATAAAATTGGTGTAAATCTATGCAGCTCTCTTTGAGTTCACAATGGATATCGTACAATATCTCTTGAGACGTAACCGGTAGGGACGGCTCTCTAGATGAAATAACTCTAGAACTTCCGAGTAAATACCATGAGAAGAAAAAAAAAGAAGGACTAACCGAAGGAAAACTATCCGCTCATAATTTTTAAGGAAAATGGTACGGAGTACACAGTCTATTGAGCGATGTCCCATCACCAGTCCGAATAGAACATGGACAATATTGGCCAAATCTGTTGAGAGACGACCTATCACCACTTCCAACAGAACATGAGACACTTTTATAGAATTGGACACGTTGATTTACTCAAGCATTCCATAATGTTCCCAGGGAAGGTGCGCTAAGACACAGATTATAAGAAGCAAATATTCTAGACGACATGATGGCATGTGAAGAAAACTACGAAAACAACAACAACTTCGAAAGAATCTTAGAGCAGTACAATCCAAACGGAGTGAGCAAAGTTAGAACGAAAAAGTGGGCTGAGTACTCTGCGCAGTAGTACTAAATGATAGTGAGTTGGAGGTGTGACTGTAGAGGTGTTTTCAGACGTTTGGCATCGGACAAACGTTAAAAAAAATTTTCAAAACTTTCGACAGACAGAATATTATAAAATCAGGATCAAACGCGCGTGAGAGAGTGAGCAGTAAGTGGAAGACGAAAAAAACCCTGAGGGATAATCAAAAATAGTGTAAAAATACCTTTTTTTGCCTTTTGTAGACGCTGTAGTCTAGCACGTAGTGTGATGGCTTATTGGAGTGGAGGCCTTAATTCAACCCATGGCTCAGACATCTTAAACAAAACGAATAACGAAAAAATACGAAATCTTTCAGCGATTTCCTCTACGTTCCTTTTCTGGCAAAACAAAATTACTAGGAAGTGTTTCTCAAATCTGACATTCGAAGCCAAAATCAAACTGTTGGTCTCGCCACATATGGATAAAATTAACACACACAACATGAGTACAGTGAGAAACTAGTTTTATTCCTGGCTACTGGGTTGGAATGCCCAATTAAGCAAGTAAGTATTGTATTAATAGCACTAGTCCTCTCATTGCCAGCATAAATTTTCTCAATATAAGCACTAATTTCTTATCATCCCATCTGCATCATTGTTTGTTGACGTATTGCCTTTAAAACAATCATTTCCATATACAACCGTGAATTCTAGTGTCGCGCCGCAAGTGTTGCCTCTAATGTGTTTATGGCATCACACCTAATAATCATGGCTGCTCTCTTTCTCTCTCTTATCTTTCTTCCACAATCTATTTTTGTTCCTAACACCAATACAATGGTACTGCTTATGTGAAGGAGGTGCCTTATCTTGCATATTCATCATATGCACACACACACACACACACACACAAAAATTCTTTTTCGTTTATCTGATTACAAACCAAATTTATTTCATTTTATTTTCAAATTTCTTTTTTTTTGTTGTTTTTATTGTTTTTTTTTTTCTTTTCCATTTTTGAAATTATTTTGAAGGCTGTTTGTGATAATTTTTCTTTTCATTTTTTTTGTCGTTGTTGTTGTTGTTTTAATCCGGTGTTTATAACCTTAAATTACTGGTGTCCTCGTTTCTATAGCCACACATACATGCGAGTTTGGGTGTGTGTATGTTCGTTAGTATAAATGTAAACCACGTGTGTGTAAATGATTCAACAATAAAAACAACTACAAACAGAACAAAAACTGAACACAGTAAATTTAAAAAAAAACATGATTTTCAGAAAAAATCAAAAAAAAAATGAAAATGAAAATGAAAAACACATGTTTTCATAATCTACTTCCATTCAATTTCCATCTCCTCCTTTTCCTTTTCTTTCTTGCTTTTTCAAATGCGGCCATTTATAATTTATAATGCTTGTATGTACAGACATATGTATGTAGGTAGGTAATCAAGAAAATGTAGAAAGAAGCCTTAAATAATTTCGATTAAATGACGGGATAAAATACTCTTTCACTCACTTACACTTGCACTCACTTACATACATACATACAGACAATATGTATGTGTGTTGTAAGTATGTATTTTACAATTGCTCGCCGTAAAATAAAATAAAAAAGTATGCCTTGCCCGAGTGTAATCGCTGCTAATCAACAGTAATGCCCAGTGAAAATCGTTTAAAAATGTGGATTATTTTCGGTTTTCATTGTGAAACGAGGTGAAATAAAAATACTTGCTGACTGAATGGAAATGTTGCTTATCAAAGGGCTTCAATGAAACTACTGCACTTAAGGCGAACATTTCCTAGGATCCCTACAAGTCGTATATCCGGTTTGATGTTTGTTTTTTATGTTTCTTAAACAAGTATTCCGACTTCTCTTAGATTTTCTACGGCATTGTTAGCTTCAAGCCAGTGTATGCTTTAAAATTTTATTTGATGGGGTTACTGAACATGTAAGCGATCAAGCTGCTAATTTGTCAGCAGAATTTGTTTTCAATTTACTTGACGTAACTGATTATTGGTTGTCTAATTCGGCGAAAAAAATTTGCCACAAAGCACGAATAGGAAAGAATTTTTTCCTGGACAGAATGCTGTTGCTATTGAACCTACTCCCATTGTCAGTTTGCGTATCGTGATGAAAGCACATTCGAATTTCGAAAGGAACAATCACTAGAAAAAGTGTGTCGTGGATTTCATTGAACTGCTTGAGGATAATGTAAGTTTTGTTTATACGATCAATTCCCGATATTCTCTGTAGATATTTACGGTTTACCTAGTTGTTCTCGGTTTTCTAATTTGTCGGACAAAGTTATATTGGACTTGATTTGAATCCGCTGATAAGCAGTGATTTCGATCCAAGCTTTCATTTTGTGTAACATATTTCGGATAACCTATAGTACCTGAAGTGTCCCTAATATAGTGGGTAGTGTGTTGGCTTATTAGACGTGAGGCCACATTTCAAACCCCACGCCAGGCAACTCGTACAAAACGAAGTATTAAAAAAACATTTCTTTCTATGACTTGTTCTCTCATTGAATATACGGCAGGATTATTCAGTTTCCTGAAGTCGCCGTAGTCTGTGGTTGTCTTATTAGACGTGAGGCCGTGCTTCATATCCCAGCATAAGCAACACCAAAACGAAAACAAAAAATATTTCTTAGGTGGCCTCCTCTATCTTACAGTTAGCAGTTTTTTGAAAAAAAATCACAAAAAACTGTCGTTCGGAGTCGACTTTAAACTTTAGGTCCCCATACTCATGTAGAAAGTTCTAACACAGACGATATAAGTGTTAGGGGAAGGTTAAAAATGAAACTCTTCTGGCTTCATGCCTAGAGAACATGAACTCAGATTTGCTTCAACGTTGATTTGACCGACTAGGCGAACTTAACATAAGCTTTAGGATGCATTTTCAGTGGTGCTTTATATGGCTTTTAAGCAGCCTTTTTGTGCTTCAAAATCATGTTTTATCACCTTTTGACTTTATCAGGCGAGGTACCCCCTACTGCTTTCTAAATTCCTGTTGAAATAAAACATTTCGCAGTTGATGTTTGATTGGCTTCCAATGATCACAATCTTCATGGACTAAGAGTTCCAATTCAGAATTCCGTTTTTTGCTTTTCAACACCAACTTTCTTGATCTCTCTCTCCCATGCTAAAGTAGCTTTAACATGCCCTCTAGTATACGCTACGATGAGAAATTGATGTGGTGGTTAGATAGCTTTGTTTTTTCCGTTAAAACTTTCCTCAAATTGGAGCACAGAAACATGCTTTGTTTTATCTCCAACAATTACGTTGCAGAACTACAGTTAAAAGTTAATAAATGGCAACTGTTTACCGTTCAAAATGTACAAGGGGGCTTACCTTACACTGGGTAACACAATGGGCCCATACGGTTACCGAGTGAACTTGTCTGTAAACGGCAAGCTACTCGCTACCCTCATCTAAGTTCATACCATATGCCTGTTGGGATATATTGATTTGATCTCTACTGTACGAATTTCATTGGCGTCCACTGTATGGTCTGCTTATATTGAAATATATATGCAGAGGCAAAGTCAAAGCAAAAATGTTATTAAGCGATACATTTAGCTTGTATTAGACAGAGTGTTTGCTAAACAATGTATCCATGTGAGCTTTTGTTTGCTTGAAATATCATCAATTTTGTAAAGAGGAAATCACCTCCAAAATGAAAAACAACAACAAAAAAAGTACAAAATAATGACGTTTTTTTATTTCTTTCGTTCTTTCTTATCACATCTCTTGTATGTTAAAGCCATTGTTCTCTTTGCTACCACAACAGCAGCAACACACGAAGTGACGTTAAAGTGTTGGCAGGATTTTTAAGTAAATTTATAAGAAGAAGCAGGAGAAGAAGAAGTAGCAGAAGTCAGCAGTAGTAGCTTAGTGGCAGCTCAGTGGCAGTGGCAGTGGCAGTGGCTGTGAGAAGAAAAAGCTTTTATGCTGATTAAATTATAAATTTTGTAAATTTTGTTTAGCGCCAAAGCGACAAAACAGATAAAAAAAAATAATTTTCCATAAAATTTATTCGTTCACATGAATATACATACGCTCTCTCGCTCTCCATTTATTCACACACACACACACACATACACAAATATATGCGCATATGTATGTGGAAAAGCATTGAATGTTTAGTTGTTATATGCTAAGTTACAGTGATAGTGTATGGCCTGGTATGTTCGTATATGTTTTTCAGTTATTTTGATTAAGACGAGCGTTCGTAAAATGTGTATGTGGTGTGTGTGTGGTTAAAAGTTTAATATATTATTTTGTTGCTAAAATTTGCTTATGTCTTTTGAAGGCAACACTTGTCCGCAATAAGAATAGGTACGGGTAAATTATATGCTTCAACTGTGTGAAGTTATTAGATTGTGGATCAATACTTCCAAATATTCTGAAGGGCTTGGGTACTGTTACACCAGAAAAGCGTCAATTTTAGATCATGTTCTTTTTGCTCAACTGATAATTACAAATCCTTAGCCAATCCTTTGTAGGCAGTAGCTTTTCACTCTAGTAGCTAGTGTGGTGACTCATTTGTGTTTCAAACTCTAGCTTGGACATGAACAAAACGACGCATGAAAAAATATTTCTTTGGCGACTTGCTCCCACAAGTCTTCTGACAAAAATTCTGAAAGAAATATTGAAATCGCCATGAAAATTTCATAAAGAATCTGTTGTTTGCATACGATATAAAATTGTAGGTTCCACCACTTGTCCACATTAAGCCATACAACATGGGTGGTATGAGAAGCTAGGTTGTGATCCTGGCTAAACGGTTGCTATGAATAATTAAGTGGGCAAGAAGTGATGTTACATACACACATACATACATAATTGTTTATTACAACCCT
>QOCX01004377.1:849-13714 GCA_005959815.1 Sarcophaga bullata | reverse complement strand
GAATGAAAGATTTTTTGTGAAACTTTTTAAAGGCAATTTTATTAACTCTCAAAGAGATTTTGCCATAGAGACAGTCGCCTAAGAAATATTTGTTCGTATTTCGTTTTGTTGTAGATGTCTGACGTGGGTTTTGAAAGGTGGGCTCGCGTCTAATAAGGGAACGCCTACCTACCTATTAGACTACGACGTCCTTTTAAGGTCTTTAATTCTTTCAGCGCTTAAATGTCCGCAGATCCTTCAAATACCCACCACACCGGAAGAATATCGAATTCCAATTTACTTTAGGCGCTCTATATTAATATGCTGAACAATGGATTTACTACAGGGTTGAGGAGTTTGTGCATAACTTTGTTAAAAAAAGACCGCCAATATATCTGTTTAAGGTAAGTAAATGTTTTTTACTTTCCCGCAATACAGACTCATAGACAGGTTGATTGTCATTTAAAGAATTTATTTTGTGGCACGAAAGAAACCTTTGCTACTCAATTTTCTTTTGGGATAGTTCCTGTCAAGCCTATACGCTTGATTTCCAGACTGATTTTTATTAGCGCAGTTAAGGCTTAACTCCCATATGCGATGGAAAACACATCCCTAACTGCTAACAGCGTATTCTCATTTCCAGTCAAATCCATATTGGTTAGGTTACAATATTACAGAACGAGTGGCCTTTTACTTCATATGCTTAGCGTATATAAGCAATGGAGCCATTGCGATGAAATCTTTTGTAGAATCCTTTCGTGATTAAGTTAAAGAGATCGCATGAAAGCCCTTACCAAAATGTCACGCGTTATTGAAAGATTCAGAGGCGATCTTCTTTATATTGATGGAACTGAAATAGTTGCTCTACACAGTACTATATATAGGAATAGTGAGTTGAAACATTATTGCCAAAAACGAAAACTCTTAAGGCGAAGTTTAATGCTGCTTTACAGACAATGGAAAAATGATGTATGGTGACTTTGGAGACTTGTCCATCGATTACCATAGTACCATAAGTAAATATATTGTGGAAGTCACACTGATGACTGACTTCAATTGTTCATACAATAGTAAGAATCTATCATGTGATAGGGGACAGGGGGAGAATTACCCCTGTATTTCGTATATGTAATGGAATCTCCATTTTCCCGAAGAGGATAATCGTTAAGCACATCTGCTGTCTTCTATGTTTTCTATATGATCGTGTGCATGCACCCTACTAGCTTGTTGCTTCCAACCTTGGGCAAGAAACCAAAAGCAGCAGTCTTGTTTTAGATTTTGAATCCGTCACACCTGGTAAACAAATCTGCACGTCATAATAATTGATTGTGTTTGTTACAAACTCTTGGTGTCGTAATCATCTGTAAGCGGCATAGAGAAGTGTTGCCTTCATAATCCTAACGAATCTGTAAACGGATTTTTTTAACACACAAAAATATTTGAAATTCTTTAATTTAATTTCAGTTTTTCTTCCTATTTTGCAAGTTCTCATAACATATGCTTTAAAAAAAATATGAAAACCATTAAAACACAATAAAAATCTTGAGAATACATAAACAAAAGTATTGAAATTTTAATTGCACTACGAACGTCTGTGGAATGTTTCCGAACATCATGTATTTATGCATGGGCACATATGCCAATTACAAATTCAAAACCATAAAATTGTTCCATAATTTATGCCAAAAATAAGATGAAAATAGATTTTCCTGTGAAATATTTTGTTACGAATTAAATAAAATTAGAAAAACAACTACAACTACACATACATACAAACTGAATTAAGTCTCCAGAATATTTTAAATGTTCCAAGAATCAGACATGCCGCTTTAAAGTGTTACGAAAATTTAAAAATATTTTATGGCCTCAGTGTGTTTAGACACAGGAATGAAGCCTCCACCATTTAAAGAATTAGTCTAAGCGAAAGGAAAAATGTTGTGATTTTTCACTTGGGATTAAAGAATAGCAAGGAGCAGCACAAAAAAATAAAAAAAAACAAAAAACAAAAAGCCAGTCAACATAAAACAATCAGGCATGTAAAGGCAACAACTGACAGCAGTAGTTGGTTGGCTGATAAGACAAACAGGGAACGAAAAGAAATATTTTAAATCATTGGAGAGAGAGAGAGAGAGAGAGAGAGTGAGCTTCTAGTATAGAGGCGTTTATTTCCAATGTTATCGTGTCTCTAAGTGCTGTTTTGATTTGTGTTGTATGCAGTGTGCTTCTTGGTTTGGGTTAAGCAAACAAATTCACTATCTGAGCACCACTCGCTCACACTCAACCTCCCTGGTGTGACTTATTATGTTTATGGCCTGTGGCGTAAAGGCGTGCAAAACATGGTAATGTTTCATTGGCTTTACCAACCATGGGTAACGAATTGGAAAGATTTGGATTTTTTTTTTGTTTTTGCCTGCCCGTGTATATTATATTCAAAATTATACACACATAATAACGGTACGGTACAGTACAGTATAGAATAGAACAGGCATAGGCTGACTAGCTGCTGTAAGCGGTAGGTGTTCCCAGGGTAGCATGCCAAAAAAAAAAAAGAGCAGAGAAAAGTTCAACAGTGAAATATCGAAAAGTCCTCGAAATGCATAAATATAAGCTAATCCATATGGTTTAATATTTATTAGTAATAATAATAATGGGGAGGTGAATTAGTGGCGTAAAGAAAAATTATGGTTTGTAGGTGCAAAGCAAAATAAACACGAGTTTTTTTGTATACAAAATGACCCTGAGGGATTGAACTTGTTAAAGGAATTTTAATGTAATTAAAGTGAATATTAAGAAGACAATAAACATTACAATAAAAAAGCAATAAAAATAATCAAATCATAACCAACACAGAACTGCAGGGGGTAATACTGAAAGGACATTCAATTCGATATCCGTTGAATATTTCTTTCTTAAAACATTTAAAAATATTGATTCGTATGCTCACTTTAGCTCTGTTTTGAAAAAAATCTCTCTCTTCCATTCCTTTTTATTGCTTAAAGTTAATCAAGTCCTCGGGTAATTTTGTTAGTGCCAAATGGCCTACAGGAATTCTGCGTTTCTATCTCACACGTTTCAAATATCTTCAAGCAAAATAATAGCCTGTATAGTCTTGTCGTGTCTTGTCTTTGTATTGATATTGTTCATGCAAATTAAAACACAGTGTATTAGTTGCTGGTCTCTACTTTAGTTTATTTCAGGTTGCGTACGTTAGTGTTCGATTTTTAATTCATACAATGATTAGCCTCTTTTTTTATCATATTTTTAGTGCGTGCTTAAAGCAAGTTAATTTGTATTTTCTCTATAATTTACGCAATTGGTCATTAAAACGCTTTAGTCAGGATTACAATCTAGCTTCTCACACCACCCATGTTGTTTGTGTTAATTTACAGTTTAAGTTTGATTCCAAAACCACAGATTTTGATGAGACTTTTCATGTCAGTTTGATGTATTCTAGCAGTTTGGTTTGTTTTTCTTGTTCCTTCAAATTTCTAGCATAACGCGAAAGAAAGAAAAATAAAAAAGCATTGAAGATGGAATCTATGCCGAGAGAAATACTCACAAGTGAAAAATGTCTCAAAACTCTGTCGTTTGGTGTCGACTTTAAACTGTAGGCTTTAGGACTCATGAACAAAATTAATATACACAACATGGGTTGTGAACCTGACTAAATGGTTGTAATGGCCAATGAAGTAAGTAAGCAAGTAAGTAAGTAAGTACGATATTCGTTTGTCTACATTTGAAATAATAAATTCTGTAATTAAACTCGGCATGTAGCTTTACAGATACGGGCAATTACTTTTACTATCGATCTAGAAGAGAGAACTTTTTTTGATGTCCTTTAACGCATTTGGTTATTTGGTCAAGAGATTATCCAGCTGCTATAGTTGAGTTTAATTCAACTCACTTTGGTAAGAAATGAAACCAATTTAAAGACTAAAACATAAATTTGGAAGAGCATACATACGTAACTGGCCATTATAACCCTTCAGTTAGGATTACGGCCTAGCTTCTTACACAACTTATGTTGTGTGTGTTAATTTTATACAATGAATAGCGGGACGTATAGCTCGACTTCGAACGACAGATTTTTGGAAAACAATTTTATTTGCTCTCAGAGTTTTTGCCAGAAATCTGCTGAGAGGAAGTCGCCGAAGAAATATTTTCTCATATTTCGTTTTGATGTTTGACTGGGGATTTGAACCCTGGCCAACTAGAAACTGCGGCTTGGCTTGGAAGAATATTGAATTTAATATTCATCATACACCGGAAACATAAAATTCTTCTATAACCATGACATATTTTAACATACAAAATGGTTAAATCCGATTGCGTAAAGCATGAAAGGCTAAAAACCTTATCAAAAGGAATTACCAGTTATCCATCTCTGAAGTCTTAAATCTTTTTGTAGAAATTAAAATTGAAAATAATAAGAATATAGTATAGGTTTACACTGGCTAAATAAGACTTTAGTTTGAACCAACACTTGTAAAATAGAATTAAAATTTAATTTTCAATTTGAAGTGGAGTGTGGTATTAAATGCTTCCAAGTAAATACTTTAGCCAAATTGTAATAGGAAAAATAAATAAAAGTAGAAAATCACATTGCCAAAGAGTAAAACAATTTATTTGGACCTTTTGCTAACACCATTTAGCTTGAAAGTTTAAGAATTTTAATTTGAATTTCTTTTCACATGCAACCCCTTCCTTCAGTGTTTCATATGGATTTGTGTACCTATGTTAAGAGTTCTTCTTTTCTTTTCTCTTTAATACTTTAATTTACAGAAGTAGAACAATAACAACAACAACAGCATTCATATGAGTATAGAAATTTTCAATTTCTTTTGAAAAGTTTTCAAAAAACAAATCAACCTTTTTGTTGTTGAAACACATAGAAAATCCTTTTATTTCAGGCATCCTTTTTAGATTGTTTAAAACTGTTATGAACTCTCTATGAAAAGTTTAGAAAAACAAAATCCAAAATTACTACGTATCCAATATAAAATACTGCACACTGAAAAAGATGATGAAATGAAGAAACATGATAGAAATGTGAGAGATTCGTAAGAATAGTAGAAGAATAGCAATACTTTTGAAAAAAAGAATTACGTTACGTTACATGGTAAATGTTTTTTTTTTTTTTTTTTTTTTTGGAAAACAAAATTGAAACTACTTAATTAAATTCTCTTCTTCTTTTCTTCTTCTTCATCTTCTCTACTACTATGTATATAATGTATGTATGTGTGTATGTATGTATACTATAGAATATATTTTTTACAGTTTTTGTTTCTTTTGTTTTTCATCCAACACGCGCTTTATACTCTTTTTTTATCTTTTTATTGGCATTTCTTTCCACTTAAATTGTTTAATTTCTTTAGATGTTTGGCAACATGTTGAATAAATTATTTATGTATGCAGACATTGCCGCTCTATACACTGTGTTTTATTGTTCAATTCTTAAGAAATTTGTTCTATTTGGCTGTAGTGTTCTTTTGTTTTAATTTTATTACTGCTAAAGGGTAGGAAGAAGTATAAGAAGCGTTTTTACATTCAGTCCGTAAATTTTTCCTTTGTATACATTTCGTATACGCCCTTATATATTTTGTTAGCAAAACAGTGTGTGTGTAAACTAAAATAATTTGTAATTCTTGTAATTCATAGAAATCTGTCCTCTTTAAAATCGTAGTCGCTTCCAGATCAGACATCTGCAACAAAACTGTTCTCAAAGGGGAAAAAATTTGTTTTTTATTTTCCCATTGATTTCCATGATGGCTCTTCGTATACTGCTACTTTGGCGTTTTTCCATATCGCACTATGCTAGTTTCTGTAACACCAAGGCTCTCCAACTGCTGCCTATTTACCCTGAAGAGTTTCATTTTAGGCCTCTTCTTGTTGATAGTTGGCCCGATCCTCATTCATTTTTCAGTTTGAACTTCTGTTTGTTTGTCTTACTTCCGTTCAGCATAGTGAATTTCAAAAATGCGTTCAATATACTGCGCTCATTGTAATCGTATGAATACCACTTTTGCTTCTTAAGACTGCTGTTAACATCTGTTTCTGTACCACCATCTGTCAAGATGACCGATATACTGGCCATTATTGTATTATCATTCCATTTGGTTTTTACTCTTCATTCCCTTGGTTCACTTAATATTGCGCTCAAGTAGATTATTAAACGCTAAACTTTCAAAATCTTTTATTTCTGCTATGACGAAGCGCTTGTGCCATAGTAAATAATTCAAGAGTTGGTGTGAGAGACTAAAACATCTTCTATCCTGATAAACCCGTTCGGAGGCATCTGTCCTACTGAGAAACTAGTCTGTTTTAAACAGTTTCTGGTTTCTTTAGTCCAGTTTTAACTGCTAAACTCTCGTAATCTTTTAGTACCGCTTGCCTGTTGCCGGGTTGTGCGAGACTAGACTAAAACATCTCTTTTCCCGATAAAGCTGGCCCTTAATAACAACCAGAATGATTTGGTGAGTGAGAAGGCATCTGTTCTTACAGACTTGAACGTACACATGGCATTGAAAAGTCTCGATTTTTCCATTAGCCAGATTGTAATAACTGTTGTTCCTGATTTTATGTAAATACTCCTCGATACCTTCCTATCGCCCATCTGAATGTTTTATGGTGATAAGACTTAAGAGTGCCTTAAAATACTTCCCCGGTTTTATTGATTGCAAAAAGCCTCAAATAAGTATCCGGAACAGCTGACTTTTAAAACTCACTTACGTACTTAATTGTAACTTACAACCCTTTAGTCAGGATTACAACCTAGCTTCTCACAACACCCATTATGTGTGTGTCAATTTAATGAACAAGGGGCGGGAAGTAAGTATTCTTTTGTTCACGACCTAGCTTCTCACAACACCCATATTGTGTGTGTCAATTTAATCAACGAGGGGCGTGAAGTAAATATTCCTTTGTTCACATTCCAAGTGCCTAGAGCATCTGATCGGTGTTGAGATATAAAATGTTAGGTGGAAACCATAGTGCATCAAATATTATTCGAGGAATTCTAGCGATTAAAACATAAAAATACAAAGTCTGTAGCCTGGCGTTATGATCAGGAAAACTCGAGAGTTTTCATTTTAGAATTAGTAGTGCTTCCTGCTTGACCATGTATTTGGAAAGATTTACGGCTTATGCTTGTTTAATACAAAATTATGGATTAAAACAATATCTTTTGATTGTTGTGTCGGATAAGAACAGCCCTTAAGGATGAAATCCTTCCAGACCCGCTATAACATCTTTTATCCAGGCATCATTGAAATTCAACTTCAGTTTGAATCCATATAAGAACTAAGATTCACCTATGATGTATTTGCAATGAGTTCTTCTGTTTTTTTTTTTTAAGTATTTGGTCCGCATATCAGACAATATAAATAGATTTCAAAATCTCTTCTTGTACCCAATTTCAGGTACTAAGTGGTACCCAATTTCATCGTCTTCTATTAAACATTTTGAAAATTCTGCTTGAATCGCTGACCATAATTGAAATCCATCTTCATGGTCTGTTACATACATACATACATAACTTGTCGTATTGCAACCTTTCAGTCAGGCTTACAACTACTTATGCTAATTTTATACAAAAGCAATGGAAAAGTTGACGCCGAATGACAGTTTTTTTTTTTTGAGAAATTTTTCATGGCAATTTTATTTATTCCTAGACTTTTTGCCAGAAATCTGTTTAGAGGAAGACGACGAAGACATATTTGATATCGGACCTCATTTTGATATCGGACCTCATGTCTAATAAACCAATACATTAGTTACGTAATAGACTACTACTTCCCATTGCTTATCACAAATAATGATTTCTTTGTAAATTTTTTAATTTTGTTCCACTGTCCTTATCAAATAGTATAAAGAAAAATGTTAATAATTATTAAGTTTATCTTTGTTCTGTTTTCCTTAGTATCGCATTGTTATTGTTATATTTGTTTTTCTGTTCTGTTTTCTTTCATTTCTATTTTTCTATGTTTGCGTTATTTTGTTCAAGGATCCCATCTAATATTTTTCTCTTGTATTTATTTATCTATTCATTCATTTATTTATTTATTTATTTATTTATTTATTTACGTTTATATATATATCAACATTTTAGTCTTAAACAGATATACAAATACATACAAAGAGAATAAAACATATACGATACAATTTGAAAACAATTCTCATCAGCAGTATGAGTGTATCGATGGATGGATGCTAAGTGTAGATGGTTAAGTGAATGAAAAATTCAGTTGATATTGGTTGATGTTTCATGCTGCTGTTGATGTTATTCTCAGTAGGTTATAACAGTTATTTATGCGACACAAACAGTTATCCTTTCTAAACAGTTATATGGTTTATACATTCAATACACAATGATTGGATAGTTTAGAGGATTTCATTTGAAAACTCAAATCAATGGCAATGGAAAGCAAACCAACGAATATGGTACATTGGTTATCTAACAAACAAAACTAAATTAAAATTAAACATTAAAGCATGAAATTATTTCAAGAATGTAAATAATTTTTGGCTTGAAAACAGCGCACGTATCAACAAACTGATTTTGCAAAGTGGCCGGTGCTAATCAGTGGCATTGATTGCAGCAGCATTTTGACTATAAAAGTTTGAAATTTTTTTTTGTTCTTGTACTCGCATTTTATATCGAAAACGCAAAAACCTTTGACTTTTGCAATTAATTTTGCTTTGTGTGTGTGTGTGTGTTTTACAAAGCAAGGCAAATAGTATGGTTTGAGTTAAAATAACAGCCATATTTTGGCCATAGTTTTAAGGCACCTGCTACATGAGACTACTACTGGTGGGTGGTCATATGGCATAACATATTGGCATTGTAAAGCAGTTAGGGGCACAATATAATTCAATTGAAAAGTTTTTTTTTGAAAATAATTTTTTGTTTTTAATTAGGATTTGATTTGTTGATTGGATTATCGACTTATAAGTTAATGCGTGTTGTATGCTGCAGGCAGGCAGGCAGGCAGTGTTTTAAAATAAGATTAAAAGAAAATCTAAATTTTTTTTCTTTGTATTAAAGTCTGTATTTTTTAATTGAACACCAAAATAAAATATTTATCAAGATATTCGAAATAAATTCCAATTGCTTTTTAAATAATTTAAACATTCTACCGCCTACCTCTACGTGAATTTATTTGTCAAGCAGGTGGTCAAATAAATTTTCTTTATACTTTCAGCTCACACAGTTGGGAATACAGAAATTAAACCACACACATACACCCATACACACACACACCATACACTTTAAACGTTAATACGGAAAATAATCTAAAGTAAGTTCTTCCTTCCCAATGGTTACGGTTACACATTCAATTAATTAATAATGAGCTGTGAAATTGATTGCTGTGGCCCTAGGCAAATAATTCCCTTTAGGCTGCAGGAAAATTTAACAAAAAAAAAATAAAAAAAAATTTAAGTAAATGAGCAAATTTTTTGTTCCAGCAATTTTCAAGTTATTTGCTTATTAAATAGGCTTTAAGTATGAAACTTATTTGTGTGTGGTAATTTTTAAGGCTAAAGGCCTTAAAAAATATTTCTTTGAAAAAGTTTATTAAGAAGTGTGAAATTTTTGTTAAGACCACTTAACTTATGTACCTTTGGGACCTTGATATTTAAAATCATTGAAAATTCGCGGTAAATAATTGCAAAAAATAAAGAATATTTCTTGTAATATTTGTAGCACTATTGTTTGATTGGACAGGTCAGACATTTCCTCCCAAGCGAAATATGAAAAGAAAAATAATTCTTCGAAAGCTACTTCTCTTTGGATATCTGGCAAAAAGTCTGAGAATACATAAAATTCCTATGGAAAGATGCTCAAAAAAAACTGTAGGTTTGCCACTCATGTACAAAATTAACACACACCACATAAGTGGTGTGCGCAAAGAAGCTAGGTCGCAATTCAGACCGAATATTGTATGTTGTTAGCACACATTAATTAATTTCAAATTATCCTGTGGAAATTTACGTTTAAAAATCATTTTAAATTTCGATCATTACCACCGTATTTTAATTTTCTATTACAGAAAAGGTAGAAACACTAAGCGGCCTTTTGAAAAATGTTGTGAAATTTACAGAGACGATATAGTCACTAGCAAAACAACAGCAAATAGGATTTGTGGGTTCCTGTATGTTAAAGTTTGGTTGATCATTTACTAGAAAACTTGAGGAAAACATGAAATAAATAAGGATTAGCGGCATGGTGGATGCCAAGCAATTAGACTTTAGCATCAAATAGTTGTCAAGCGTTCGAAGACAGCTGAATGAACAAAGAATCTCGGTGTTATTGAAAAAAATTCATGGACCGAATACCTATAGAACTTCCAAAGTATTCACAAAACGAAATGGAATCATTTCTGAAGCAAATAATGCCATGCGATGAAAAGTGAATCACTTTTGGAAAGGACAATCCATGAACCATGAGGTGAAGCCTCATTGATAGTGGCATAACTAAGATCGACACCAAAAAATGCAGCGTATTTTGCTGTGTGATTTGCAGTGTGTTTAACTGTGTGTTTTATTGTGAGATTTGCAGTGTGCTTAACAGTGTGTTTTGCTGTGTGATTTGCAGTGTGTTTAACTGTGTGTTTTGCTGTGTGATTTGCAATGCTTTTTGCTGTGCGTTTTGCTGTGCATTTTGCTGTGTGTTTAACTGTATGTTTTGCAATGAGTTTAACTGTGTGTTATGCTGTGTATTTTGCTGTGTATTTTACTTTGTGATTTACAGTGTGTTTAACTGTGTGTTTTGCTGAATGATTTGCAGTGCTTTTTACTGTGCGTTTTACTGTGTGTTTTGCTGTGTGTTTTGCTGTATGATTTGCAGTGCTTTTTACTGTGCGATTTACTGTGTGTTTTGCAGTGTGTTTTGCAGTGTGATTTGCTGTGTATTTTGCTGTGTGATTTGCTGTGCGTTTTGCTGTGTGTTTTGCTGAGATTCAAAGGAAAAGTGTTGGTTATGAATTGAGTTCAAACGATTGATTCTTAAGCAAGCAATTCAAGCTGAGAATTGTTCAACAAATTTTTTATGGACCCAGTAGAGACCTATAAAGCAAGATTCTTAGAAAATAATTCTAAAAATACGTCATCTGTACTAATAATTGGGATCATTACAACAATTCAAAACTGGATTTCGATGTGTGTGTTAATTTTATAGTTGAGTAGCGTGACCTACAGTTTGATGTCGTTTCCGAACGACAAATATTTGAGAAACCTTTTCATGGTAATTTTATTCACTCTTGGACTTGTTGCAAGAAATCAGCTGAGAGGAAGCCCCCAAAGAAATATTGTCTCATATTTCGTTCTGTTAGAGATATCTTAGTCGAGGTTTGAACCGTGGCCTTACGTCTTATTAGGCAACCCTCCACCTACTAGACTACGGCGACTGCACAAATATTACTCGCGATATATTCTGTATTTTCTATGCAGTAAACTCCTATCCAGTGGCTCATAATTGTTTCAAATTGCATGTAAAAATATGTTCCGCCAGCTAACATATTACGCTATGTAAGGATAACATACACCGTCCGATATGGTTGTTGAATTCTTCCAACATGTTTTCTATTTTTTTTTTTAACAAATCTTTGCAATTCTTCTTCATTTTCCATAATATGAATACAAAATTACATTCATAAACTGCAAAATGAAAACTACAACATCATCCTCCTCTAAACAAAATCTAACCAAGCGTTCAGAATGATGATGATTATCTGTAACCATACATGAGGCATTTGTACTCGTATTCATGCGAACACACAATGCACATATCAAACGTCTTATGAAATACGAAAATAAATCAAATTCTATGCCTATGCCAAGCTGATTTCACAGCCACAATGAAAGAGGAGGAAAAATCAAATAAATTTTACGTTTACAAATCGAATTGAATTTCAGTAACAAAACAGATTTCCCACAATACCTGCACATAGTGTAGGTACAATAATTCTTTTATTGCTGTTGTGTTATGTTCTCGATGTTTGTACTTTTTTTTTGTATTGGTTTTATTGGTGGTAATACGAAATTTACAGAGAATTTGTTTGTTAAGTAAAGCACGTCTCTTATACGCATAATATAGGCAGATATACGGATGGTATAGGGTGGAGGTAATGGCTTTATTTTTCAAATTCAAATTTAAAAATGTCATGTTGTTACTCAAAGGGGACTTTTAGAAATATTTTAAGGCTTTAAAAGTGTTTGTTTTTTTATGCTCTGATGGAAGAATTTTTATTCACATTTTGTTTTTTTTTAATTACAATAATAACGTTAATTAATGCTGACCTTTAAAATAATTTTAATGTGAATGGAATATCAATTAATTTTGATTGCTATTCAGTTTTGATACAATTTTCATCAATCAAAACCAGTGAAAAAAAGCCATTCTGGCTTACCTGTCTAGTGCAATTTAAATAAGTAGGGCATGTGGCATAAAATATTTCCATTCCACTACGTATTTAAATTGGCTTAAAAGGAATGTCATAGCGTGTATGTATCTACTGTGGTGTTATTAATAAAAAATGAATTCTGTTTCCACAAAAAATTTAATTTGAATACAACGAATGGCTCTCAGTTGGCTTGGGGAGACAAATATGGCCGAATAGTTAAAGTTAGTTAAGGTTAGGAAGGTACGTGGCACATCCCTGCATGGAGACCAAAAGTAATGCATTTCAGTATCTTTAATGAAAGGGGTTCTAACCAAACATAATGTACTCTGAAAGCAATAAACAAATTTAAAGTAAATAGCCAAAGAAAGGAAAGTCTCATATCACTAACCAACTAACACCAGAGATGGAACTCTCAATAACAAAATATTTTTTGGCAGAAGTTAACTCACTAAAGCTATTGAAGAAACTCCGGTCAAAAACTCTAA
>QOCX01004376.1:0-13193 GCA_005959815.1 Sarcophaga bullata | reverse complement strand
TCTAAGCAAACAGCTAACCATCGTAATGTGTGCTTAGTTGATGTCAGACATTATGGAAATTTAAGTCTACAATCATACTGTGCCAACACTACTGATGCATGTTTGCGCAAAAAAACGTCAGGACTTACTGGCGTACATTTTAGATCTGTTCCCTTCTCAGATATGCGTTCCTTGGCAAATACTCCACAGTTATCCTACATACTTACATAATTGGTCATTATAACCCTTTCAGTTCACCAATTACAACCAAAACTCTCACCTCATTAACAATTCACACTCCAACGCCGTTTTTTGAGACCTTTTTTCCTTTGGGGCAATTTTCTTTACTTTATGCCCGACTTTTGCCGAAATTTATTTTCTTACGAACCCAAATAGACACACAATGCTATGTATAAAGATTTCGCTGGCTTGTATCCAAACATTCAGGAGTCCTATGGATGATACTATTCGTCAACCCTTTCAGCGCCACAGATCTCTGCGCTTAACAAGGAGGGCGCCATACTAAATGTTGTTGGATCAAGTCATCATATGGACGAGAGTTTGATTATGTTACAGCACAATAAGGACTCTAAACACCCGAAATTTCGACCATGAACGCTTGCAAACCTCCACTGCAAGAACTAGGCAGTGGAACCTTGTTCTTGAATTTCCAACAAAGACAAAAAAATCCCTGTATCTAAATGATGCTTTGTGTTTCCGTTCTTTGATTAGAATTTAATATCCACAGAATTTGTATGTGGCCCCTTTTGTCCTTTACGGCCATGCCAGTGTTATCCTCATTAACTAATGCGAGAGCATAGAATTGAAAAACATCAACGGCAGCAACTCTCATAACATAGTGTTGTTATGTTCATATCGCGTGTGAATATGGCTGTGTATTATGCTAGTAAGTGTATATTGTTGTTGTTATTTTAGTTTTCTTTTACTTATTTAAATACATGTTTTTGTTTTCATTGTTTTTGTTGTTGTTGTTCTTCTTCTTGTTCTTATTATAATTGTTGTTTCATTAGAGTGTTGTTAACATTTTCTTTCCGTATTTAATGTTTGTATGTTTGATGTACACACGTATGTATATGTGGGAATATAATGTTGTAGAGTTCATGTAGTTCATATTCTCAAATGTATTGTTTTAAATATTGTTGTTGTTGTTGTTTTTGTTGCTCTTTTTTTTTCTAGTTTACATTGATTTATGAGTTTTTGAACTTTTGAACATTAAATTTAATTTGTTATGTGTTGTTGTTGTAATTTAATTAATACATGGAAATCATTCACTATTTTTAGTGTTGTTGTTGTTGTTGTTGTTGTTGTTGCCTGTTAGTATAGTGGAAATGTTTATTTGAATTAAAAGGAGGCTTGACGTCCTGCTTGATTTGTACTCATGTCTGATCTTGCTCCTGGCCTTTGGCTCTTGCTTCTTGTCTTTATAAACACTTGCATGCAATACCCTGTGTGTATACGTGTGCGTGTTTTTAATAAGTTATTTATTACCCCCCCCCCTCAAACCTCATCACACACTTCCCTTAGACGCATACACACACAGTATTTATCTGTCTTAAAGGAAATCGTTGCATTTTTTTTGGTTTTCCATGTTTGGGAAAACATTTTAATGTGATTTTCAATTTTGATTCATTCTGCGGCATTTCTTAAAGATTTAATTAATTAAGTAACGCTAACCGATGTGTGTGTGTGTTATGTGTGTATTTTTATTCCGTAACTTATTGTGAAGTGTAAAAGATTCAATAATTTCGATTTAAAGCTGTTTTTGAGTTTTTGACCCAATTATGGCATCAGGAATGCAAAAACAATAAGAATTCACTTCAAATGTCTTCATGTATGGTTTGAATTACTTTAAGCCAAAAAAAAAAATTCAAAGTCTTTGTTGCAAATAATTGAAATTCAAAATCTTAATTGGTTTCTATAAAAAAAACAAAAAACGCACCAGAATGAAGGAAAGAAAGTGAATTATTTTTTTCGGAATGCATTCGTAATTGTCAGTGGTTTCTTACCGCATATAAACATTCAATATGAAAGGAGCATTGCCAGACTTACCTAAAAGAAAGGACACAGATAAGTTAATTTTCAGTGTATTGGCATTTGTAAAATTTACATTTCGAAATAAAATTAATTTTAAATTCAATAAATCAACCATAAGACAGATTTTTATTTACTTTACGGCATTGGAACAATTATAAAGCCAATGCACCTGCACATTCATGTTCAACGTATCCATGCCTCTGGAGTAATATAGCCGGCAATCCTAAGTATTTCTGTTGTCTATTGTTTGGAGCATGTAATCATCGCTCTGCTAAGGAATCCATAAGGCTATTCTCCCCTCTCCGGCTACATTTCCTTTAGTTAACTCCCATACATAATTAGTCCATTTATATTCCTTCAGTCAGCGATTACAATTCTAGCTTCATGACTTGACATACGCGTGTGTGTTAATTTTATCATGCGTAGCAAGGACCTCCAGTTAAAGTTGACTTCGAACGTCCAGACTGCTTAAAGAGAACTTTTTCTGGAATTTTATTTATTCAGAAGAGTTTTTTGCCAAAATCTGCTGAAGAAAGTTGCCGAAGAAATATTTTATCATATTCGTTTTGATATCTGGCCAATAGATTTTGAACCGTGGCCTCCCACATCTTATAGCCAACACACTACTTACTGACTTACTAACTCGACGGGTCATAGTTAGATATTAAATGGAAGAATACATGCATTTGTTCTATAAACATTTACGCACTCAAAAGCAGCTTTTATGAGCAACACATACCCAATGTATGACAGCACATCTCAAATTGTCCACAAACTTTCTCAAATGGTTCGCACCAGTCAATAAGAGTGGCTTTGGATCCCTAGATGTGTGTAGAAGATAAACTAGCTAATCTGGTAATGGATGAAACTGATGGTCTGAATTGGTTGAGGAACCCTTCAGTATGACGTCTGTATGGGCTAACATGTTCGTACGTTCCTGTGAAACACTTTTTGGGCCTTTTTTGATATACAGAGAGTCAGAGAGCGGAGTATAAGGTTTTGATTCATGTCGCTACTAGCACAACGATCAAGGAGTTTGGGGCTTAAAGTAGCATGCAGGGGCTTGAACCTACAATACTGGGCGAAGTTTCCGCATTATACAGGAGCTTGACACCAATGCGTAGTAGTTGAATGTCTGCAAATTAACAAAATCCGCCGCATGATACTTAGAGAGTGATTTTGTTTTAGGAGATCAGCATTTTGTGCCCACCGTCATGTTTTTAAACAGCGGGCTGCTATAAGAGTCAAATGCGGAATATTGAGCGCTTTCAATGCGTGACAGAAAATGATTGATTTAGTGAGGGATCTTTGGATAATTGTGGATTCCTTCCCGGAATACTTAGGACGATGTATTTGTTTTCCTTGCTGATAGAAAACGTGGCATTTTGGTGTCTGCTTGCCAGGATTTTAAAACAGCTATCTATGTGAGTCAATACGATCGCTTCACGGAATACGTACTGCAGCTGATTGATGTATTGTGTCTGTGATTGAATTGGGTCTGTGAAATTCCAAAACCCTTTCACGATACTTTAGAATGTGATTTTTTATTTTTCTGCTTACAGCGATGTAAAGGAAGAATTTTGGTCTATGCTGTTAGGCTTTTAAAACAGCTGCTGAAAGCTGGCGCTAACAACATGTCAGAAGCTAAGGGATTTATTGGATTGCGAGCAACTATTAATTGGGTCTACGGAATCTCATTTGAGATAGGTGATTGATGTCTATTAAGACCCCAATAGGGAACAGAAGCGCTAATAGACAACCAGAAGCTCTTAGACTGCTCCTGCAGAGTAAATAAATCATTGTACAGTTTTATCATGATACGTATGAGAGTAGTGATAATAATTTTTTTTTTTTTTTTTTTTTTTTTTTTTTTTTTTTTTTAAAATCCCGTTTAACCTTTGAAAAAAAAAAAAAAAAGTTACGAATATGGCTTGTAAAGTTATTGAAATAAAATCAACGAATGTCTTAAAGAGGATCACATTTAAAAAGAACTTCATCATCAGCACTGAAAAGGAAACAAAAAAACCAAAAGAAATATCTTCACCATCTTTAATACTTCCTAACACTAATAAGCATAGACAAAGCAATAATTTCTTTTGAACTGAAGGAAAGCCTTCAGAGAAATTAAAGAAACATTCGTGACAAAATGCCTTTTTCCTTCATATAAGACTTAAATATGACAGGCAAGCAAAAAGTATAAGAAAGAAAAAAGGAAAAATATGAAGAATAAAGCTGAGAATTTCTTTCTTTTATTAAATTTATATACACAAGGAATAAGTATATAAAAAAAAACAATAAATAGGCTTCTAAATGTATACAACCTATGTATGAAACGTATGTATAAGTATGTATAGATAGACATGTGCCATGTGAAAATTATAAACTTTTTTTCCGTTTCCGCTTTTTGTTTCTCATTCTAAACATACGATAATAAGGCCAGTTTGTATTGTGCTCAAGTATAACAAATATTGACATGTGTGGCTGCATATTAAGAAGCCAAGTAATATCAGGTATTTGTATATATAACAACAACAACAGATTCTATTTTAATGTATATGTATGTGTTCCCTTCTATGTATACATATACAGAAATTGTTAACGTTAATAATGCACGCACATTTGAGGTAGTGTTTAAGTGATGGATAGACTTCCCCAAAAAAAAAAAACCAACGCATACACCAACATTACACAGCTAACATCCAACATTAGTGTTGTAAGTGTGTCAGGCCTGTTCACAAAAGCAAAACAGTAAAGCCAAGTATGCCTACATGCATGCATATTGGTATGTATGTCCACATATAGTGTGTGGTCTAGGTGTTCTAGAGACAACAAAATCATGTTATTCCAAAAGGTATAAAACGTGTATTTTACACCTTAAGTTATAGACAAACGAATGAAACAAAAAAGAAAAAACCGTCTTACACGCCTTATTTTCATACACAGCTACAGACAGTATAAGGATACTGATACATACAAGCACTTGTACGTATGTATCTACCATATAACCTCTGTGTGTGTTTCTATACAATATAAGGCATGCCATTCATGCCACAACATCTAAAGCTTTAGATTCTGGAAGCACGTTAATGAGGCAAGATTATACTCTGGTTTGTCAGTTGCCATCTTTAAGTTTTCCTTTCATGGTTCGTTGTTCGTTGTTTTACACAAAGTCAGCAGTATGTATTGGAAGATATATTAAAGCGAACAGGAAAATTCAATGGGAACTTAAATTTAAATTTAAAAAAAAAAAGTGAGACTCTGTTGATAAACCATTCAGCCTGGCAACATCATACAACTCCTTTTCATAACCAGCTAAGCTTCAATGTACGCAACCTAGATTTGAAAATAAAAATCAAATTAAATAACGGCCAATAGGAGATCACTTATATCCTTCAGAATCAATACTCTTGTATAGGCAAAGCATAGTGTTGTAAGGCGAAGTCTTAAATACATGAATGCTTACGACCAACTTGATTGTAGTGCTTCAATACCTATCAGCAGAGTTATCCACATGAGAGGGGTCCGGACCTCAGAGCTTCCGCCTATTAGCATTTTGCCTATTAGCATTTGGTTCACTATTTGGCAGTTTATAGAAATCAGACTCCATCTCAAATGGCATTGTCCATGGGCCCTAGTGAAAAACTTGTTCGCAGTACCAAAATCTATCAGCCATCTGTACTCGTTAGGAACGACTGATGTTCTATATTTGACTGTCATGAAACTGATGTTTTAAAAGCCTTACAGTAGATACAAAATACGCTTTCTTCTCTTCATCACTATCAGCTAGAAAACAAAATTACGTCCTAAGTATTCGGAGTAGAATTTTGCAATTACAAAGAGACTCAATCACTAAATCAATCAGCTTCTGTAGTCGTTGTAGAGCGGCACATAGTCTGCATTTGACGCTCATAGAACAGCTGTTAAAAAAGCCTGATAACAGTCACAAAATGCTTCTGTCCTATTCATCACTATCAGCAAGAAAACAAAATCAGGTCCTAAGTATACGGAAAAGGGTTTCGTAATTCCCAGAGATCCAATCACTAAATCTGTGAACTGCTCATATTCTGCATTTGACTCTCATAGGGCCGTTGGAGCGTGACAGTAGGCAGACTCCCTTAAAACAAAATCACGTCCTAAGTATTCGGGGTAGGATTTGCAATTTCCAGAGATGCAATCACTAAGTCTGTGGGGCGCTCATATTCTCCATTTGAATCTCATAGAGCCTTTGGAGCGTGACAGTAGGCATAAAATGCAAATTCTCTTAAAACAAAATCACGCTCTAAGTATCCGCGGTAGGATTTTGTAATTGGCAGAGACCCAACTACTACAGCATTGGTGTCAAGCTGTCATCAATTGCAGCACTGAAATTTCGCTCAGTGCATTGGTAGCACCAAGATCCTGCATGCTACTTATGCGCCAATACCAATAGCGATAAAACCATCAGGCGACTGATATCAAAATTTGTGACTGGCTCTCGAACACCAAGTATCTCAGGCATGTTAATCAGACAGCATATATTGAAAGGTTTCCGCAATCAATTCAGAGAGTTAGTTTTATCCAACGCCGAGATTAGCTAGTTTATCTTTACAACAACTATTAGTAATTTAAAAGCACTTTTGTTGACTGGTACAACTATTTTTAATGTGCAGTTAACCAATTGGGACGTGCTGCTCATAAAAGTGCTTGAGAACTTAAGCGTTTATAAAACTATTGCCATGTTGTTCTTCCATTCAATACGGTACCTATGACTTTATGAGAATTGTTATCACCTGAGGTATTTTACTCGTGTCACCTATACCTATAAAAGCTTGCTTTCGCAGAAACTTCACATCCTATGTTTCTTAGGATGATTAGCAACGGCTTGCTTAACTATTCTTAATGTGAACCTTGTGAAGCCAGTATATCTAAATGACTTTTGGATGCATTGTTGCTTTTCTATTATTAGGTCTGATATGACCCTGTGGTTAGTCTCTCCTTTGCAATTGGAGAGAAAAAAACTTCCATTTGTTTCCAAAGTTTAAATTTTATTTTATTAAACTGTCATAATATATCCTTCATTGTATTATTTTCCTTTGTAAAACCATCTTTACTCATATGATTTTATGTGTACCACTATTTAAATGTAAAATTATATACACAAATACATACATGCATACATATATACTCGTAATAATAATGTATTTATATATACATGCATATATACATCAACATATATATGGCCATGTTTTTTGTTTAAATATGCGGTGTGTGTCATATCCTTGAGGCGGAAATCGTTAAGCTGCTTGTAAAGCACTTAAAGAACTAAAATTGTGTGTATAAGTTGCATTTGTATTTGTTTATATAGCCACAGACGACAAATAAGATACTTAACTTCATATCCTATGTAAGAAAGATAAATAAACACTCCTCCCCTCTCTCCTCATAATTCATAGCAAATAATTATTAGATCAGAGTAAAGGAGTGAGACATAAAGGAAAGAAATTACAAAAGGATTACAGCATTGGAAGAAAGAGAAGAGAATACTTTACAATGAAGAAATAAAACCTTTTTTTTAGCATTTCTTTCTAGCCTTTAAAGGATTTTGTTTAGACAGAGTAGCAGTGAAGTCGCCGTTGTCTAGTTGGGAGGGTGTTGTCTTATTTGATGTGAGGCCATGGCTCAAATCCCAAATTTCCGATAAAACGAAATATGAAAACAGTCTTCTTCGGCGACTTAATCTGACCAGATTTCTGGCAAAAAGTCGAGAGTAAATAAAAAAGTTGCCATGAAAAGTTATTCAAAAATCTCTAGTGTTCGGAGTCGACTTTAAACTGCAGGTCCGTCACAATAACTTTGTTAGAAGCTAGGTTGTAATCCTGACCAATTATGCCGACAATTGATGGTGGAATGGACAAGAGGATTAGCTTCAGAATGTTGGAACCTCTTAAATGAAGCCCATGATTAAAGAATACACTCTTTTAGTTCACTGCCTAGCCATAGGCAGATATACATTGAAGGTAAGGAATATATTTGTAGCATGCCTGTGAGTTAATGTTTATTGTGCTTCCAAGTTAGATGCGTGTTTAACAAACTCTTTCATTTTATTTTCTAACGCTCTCTATAAATTTATTTCGTCTCGCTATACGTTATTAAATTATTTTCTATTTTATTTTCATTTTTATTTGATTTTTTTTCCTTCTTTCTTGCTCTTATTCTTTTTTGATTTTCTCACTTATTGTTTCCTGTTTAGATATTAATTTTGTTTTGTTTTTTTCTTTCTTTCTTTTTTTAATTTTAACACAATTTATTTTGCCTTCTCTTTCTCTCTCCTTCTCTCTTTTACTTTTACTTTCGCCGTCTCTATCTTTTGCCAATATTTGTTGCTGTCGCTGTCAACACAACACTTTTATGTCATGCCAACATGTCAAGTATTTTGTTGTCTTCCTTTCTGTCAAGTGTTTGTTGGCATATCTCTATCTCTTCTCTCTCCTCTCCTCTCTATCTAACTAAGACTATGTAAGTGTAATGGTAAATATGGGTGGTATAGACACTCTATGTTTATGTTGTTTGTGTCAAAAAATTTATTATCTTTCAATACAGTATTGTTCTTGTTGTTCTTATTGCCTTCTGTTAATGTCAATATTATTAAGAAACACAAAAAAAGTTTTTCGCTTCTCCTACTTTTTATTCTTTTTTTTTTTTTTTTTTTTTTTAACGATTTGTCATGTTTTCTTGACTTTTGCCTTCAAAGAAGAATTTCTTTTCATAACATTTGCTGTTGATAAATGGTATTCTTTTCTTCTTCTTCTTTTTGATTATAATTTAATGGAAATTTCTTTAATTTTAATTAAACGAAAAAGTCACATCATTAAAGTTCTTAAAATTTTTAAATTGTCTTTGACATTTGATTTCGTTCGAAATACTCTCTTTATAGGATATCAAGTTATTATTAAGTTCTCTTAGGAGTTATCGAAAGTTATTTATTGATTTTGTCTTAGCAAAACTTGTATTTTAAAATTTTATTTTATTTGCCACACCTCTGGCAAACTATTTTGCAAATCAAATGTTCAGTAAGAGGCATTAAATGTGTGTGGCAAAAGGTCAATTGATATCCTCAGGATCATCGCTCAGGTAATCCAAACATTGTAAGTTTCGTAGGTGAATACGTAGTGAATACCATTTGATCAACTACAGGGAAAAGCAGATGGAATACAGTACAGGGTCTTTAATGCTTCCAATCTTCGAATAAAACAAAGTCTGTGTGAGATATCATCGAAATTTTTTATTCGCTCGAAAGACTTATTGACGCCATTAGATGGGCAATACCACATACACATACGTAATTAGTTGTTACAACTCTTGAATTTAATAGGATTACGACCTAGCTTCTCACATCATTTACGTTGTGTGTGTTAGTTTTATAAGTGAGTGGTGGAACCTTGTAGTTTAAAGACGGCTCTGAACGACAGATTTTCGAGAAACGTTTTCATGGCAATTTTATTTACTCTCAGAGTTTTAGTCAGAAATCTTCTGAGAGGAAGTCACCTAAGAAACATTTTTTCATATTTCTCCAGTAGGTCTGTACCTGGGGTTTGAACAGTGGCCTCACGTCTAATAATCCAACACACTACCTACTAGACAAAGGCGGAATACAACAACGTTCAAATTTCTATTACGAATTCCGTGGGTGAAAAGCATACAAAATTTTTAAATTTCTATGAATTTGGGGTCGATGACACATGGTTTATTTAGCCTTGGGGAGACCTCTGTTGTTTTAATGGCTTTATTCACGGCTTAAGAAATCCCAGAAGAAAATACCTAACATGGCCTCAGTGGCCAAATAATATGAAATTTACTTGAGGTGACCATGCCTCAAAATCGCCTTGTGTGCTTAGTGCCAAGCGAAAATAAGTTGGTAATGGGCGACATAAGAGTGCTGGCATTGGCTGGCCAGCTATGTTTTCAAAGAATGATTGACCTTTGACGCCGCTAGCCTAAAATACACACAAAACAGTAAGGTTTTTTCATATCCAAATGGGTCTTCTTCCATCTCATGTGGATTGATTATCTTCTAAATTCGATGACGCAAGTGATTTTCGATTGCAACTGCCAACAATTCGGTTGCCAACTGCGTCAGAGTCCATTTAGAGAATGCAAGTTATCGTCTTCGTTCAGTTTCATCGTCAGTTGAATTTGTACAGATGCAGGCTGAAGTCAAGTCGTAAAATACTTCAAGTTATGGTTTGCGAAAAGGCAGGGTTCTTCTGAGCAATGGCGAAATCAACTGCCTCGAATCTTCCCTAAACTATCAGTGGCAGCGGCAATGTCTCTTGGCTGATCTGGAGTTTAATCGTCGTTACAGTTTGGTGGATTATTGACTATAACTACATGCGCATAATCCTCTCGGTTGACGATTACACGATTGTAAATTGAGCTCGTGGTACCTTACCCGAACAGGAACATATATTTTGTTAAAACAAAAAAAAAATTTGTTATTTGCCAGTGATGCTTATCCGTCCATGAAGTTTTTTGACAAATGCAGCTTTTAGCAACGGAAGTCTCCATTTAATGATACTGAAAGAAATATTTCTTATTCAATTTTTCTCTTTATGTTCTCCAAATGTTTTTTTTATTTTAAAGCATACTTTAAGGGGCATAAGTTTATATAAATGAAATTAACTGTTTAAAACTTTTAAAGGATTAAACATTATTTTCATAATTTAAATTCAACTTCCAATTCTTTAAGCTTTAAATCAGCCTAAGCAAACACTTTACTGTTTTAAAGGCATAAAAAAAATTTGATTTGATTGGCTAATCTTTTAAGACAATTTTTAAAGCTACTTAAAAGGGTTAATGCTATCTGATGTTATGTAAATATTGTGGCTTCCCTGTTCACTTTTTTTGCACGAATAAATTCAACATGTTTTCCTTTTGTTTTATTAAAACAAAAAGAAGAAAAAGAATCCATAATTCTCTTTGCATTTTTATTTGTTGTTGTTTGTTTTATTTGCCATAAAAGGGAATCTGGCTAATTTTTAAAAATGGAATGACGAAGAAGAAAAAAGAAGAAAAAAGAACGTGAACGAAAATTAAGCGTCATATAGTTGCTTCAAGGTATTTCCGTTTAAAATATAAAAGAACAAAGGAAAATTTATGCAAAACGAAGGCTATAAAAGTGGCTAAAAATAGAGACGGAACAGAGAGGGAAGGAGAGAGAGGCACAAGTAATAAAAAAACTTTTGTTGGACTTGTTTTATGGCACCATAAACAACATTGTTGAACTCGTGTAAAAAAAATGGGGAAAAGCCCTGACGGTTACTGAGTGATGCTTGTAGGCCAAAAAAGGGGAACCACAGTAACAAACAACAACAACAACAACTACACACATACATACAGAGAGTATTTGCCAACATAGCACATGAAAAACATTTATTGTTTTAACACTCCATGGCAATACCAAAAACAAACTTGAACATAAAAATTTCTACAAAAAGAATAAAATAAAAAACGAAATGAGACATAATCCGAAATTAAAATATTATTTGTAAGCTATAGGGTCTGTACGGTTTGGGATTAATTTTCAAATGCCAATGAAATGCTCACTTTAAAAGGAAAACTAAAACAATATATTACCCAGCACAGAATATCACAGGGAGAGAATGTTAAAGCAACTACAGTGTCCTCCAACAGGGACTTCCGTACTTTGTTTGATTGATAACGGCCCATCTTGCTGACGCTTTAACTACCAACCAAGCTGTTATCTATTCAGTCTTTAGGGACGCATATAGCATTCAACAAAACGCGCAAATAATAAAATTGTCTTGCCAAAAAGAGCTGCGTGAACAACTTGCTACTCACTTCGCTTATTTTACGATAAGCATGAATCGTTGACCGCAAAGGAATATTCGCTATGTAGTGTATAAAACGCACAGATCTGACGAAAATATCGCTGTTGTCACTGCGCGAGGATCCAAGGCTGTTGATTTTGATCACAAGAGCTCGATATTTCGCAGACCACAACTAAAATTCTTTCTAACATTTCTTCGAAAAATAATGTTTAGCCAAGAGACTATTTCTGGATGAATGGAGTACGAGTTACATTTCAGAGTTTCATGCAGACTGTGGGCTGTCAGCGCCATCGTTCAGATTTACTTGAGAACGACGATAGGCCCAGACTGAAATTGTCAACGACGAGCACTGTAGGTCTTTGAATACTAACTTTTCTTCGTCTATGTAAGATGATCTCGTTACCAACTGCATACGGTTTCACTAGAACGACTGTACGTGATATACAGCTCACGTTCGATTGGCTATCTACACGTAGCGATTTAAAGGCTTGTTCTCCTCCATATGGAGATGTCAAAATCGTGCGATATAGCCTCGGTTAAACAACTCTCTGTTGAGTTTAAGCAGACAAGAAGTCGTACGAACAGGAAGTCTTCGGCGACTTCTTACTCAGCAGGTTTCTGGCAAAAACTCTGTGAGTAAAAAAAATTGCCATGAAAAGTTTCTCAAAAAAATCTATCCTCAGAGTCGATCTTAGACGTAGGTCCCTCCACTCCAAGTAATAAAATTAAGGCGTTCACAGAGTGGTGTGAGAAACTAGATCGTATTCCTATCTGAAGGGTTGTAATGATCAATTACGTATGTAATGGAGGTCGTACGGACTATAATAGACTTATGAATGCTAAGGAGAGAGGCCGGCGAGAATGAGATAGGGCTTGACTTTCAGGGTTCCAGAAGCAGTTATGGGCTTAGAACCTAAAACGAGTAAGAGCCTACGTAGACTTCATATGTGATGGTCATATTAACAGGCGTTTTATAATTTCCAGATGGTATCAAGCAAGGTTGCCAATCGTTTATAGTAAAACGGAATTAGCCTTCTTGATCGATCACTGCTAGGAAGTAGAAAATAAAGTAAAAGTCCATCCACACCCCATAGGTCTGGTTTGTGCCCAGCAGATACTAATTCTTAGTTTACTGGTCCACAACTCACATCCTTAAAAGCTGGAGCATGCATTCGTTTTCTGTAGAGGCTTCTGGAATGGATATGTTTGGAAAAAAATTCTTGAACTTGTATACTCCTGTACCTTGGCTAGAACAGAAAAGGGGTGCATAAATTATAATATTTTCCTACACAGAGCAACAATGCAACAAAACCATAGTAAAGGTTGGTATAA
>QOCX01004374.1:0-14908 GCA_005959815.1 Sarcophaga bullata | reverse complement strand
GACGGGTGCTATGTAAGACTACACGATTTTCGGGAATAATTTCCTTATTTCACTACAGCGAAATCTGTTGTAGTAGCGACACAACAGTGATACACAACCATATGTTGACAATGCTCCAATGAATCAATAGAGTTGGATACTCTACCGTCATTAATGAGCACCTTTGCCCCTTTCTATATGAGGTCTGGAAGCCTCAGAATATGCTTTAATGCACTGATCCATACATGAGAGTTGAATTTCATTTTCCTTCGGTGGCGTAAATAGTAAGGAAGTCGCCGTAGTTGAGTAGGTAGTGTGTTGGCTTATTAGATCTCAGGTCAGACATTTCCAATAAAACGAAGTATAAAAAAAATATTTCCTCGGCGACTGCGCCTCTCAGCAGATTTCTGGCAAAACTCTGAGAGTAAATAAAATTACCATGAAAAAGTTTCTCAAAAATCTGTCGTTTGAAATCGTCTTTAAACTGTAATTCCTGTATAAAATCAATACACACAATATGCATATGTAAATGGTGTAAGAAGCTAGGTAGTAATCATGACTGAAGGGTTGTAATGACAAAATTATGTATGCATGTAAATAGTAAGGAGATCAGATATTTTAAAAAACCGAGGCACTTAAGTAATTTTTTGGACTGGTTCGTTGATTCCAGCGAACAGCACATTAAATATTCTTGCCCAGAATAACAAGACCGTCTGAGTCGTTAATATTTACACCACCTTTAACTACATATGAGAAAATATTATTGTTGCGCTTGTATCTTAATAAACATATTCATACGACCCCATTCGGAGATTGACTGTAGATCGAATGTATGAAGGTCAATCATATTAAGCCTTAATCCTGGAGCTTGAATGGCAAATATAGCTGAAAAAGAGTAGAAATAAAATAAAAGTATTTTATGAAAAACAAAACAATACTTAATTATTTCCTACAATTTATTCCTTTTAATTTCTTCAAATTAGTCTAATAATATTAATACCTAGCGATTATCATATTGTATGTTTATTAAATTGATGCAGGTTATCAATAAATGTCATTAAAATTAATTAACAGCAATTGACAATAGCATTAAATAATTTTTATTCTTAGTAATTAATTTCAAATCTGTCTAATTAATAATATTAAAGAAATTTATTTTAAATTTGTTTATAATTGATTTTGAAACCTCTTTGATATGCTATCGATTACAAGTGATTAATTAGTTTTGAAGACAATTGACAATGCTTGTTAACTTTTAAAAAAAATAGGTATTTAATTACTTGAAATATTCTAAAAATAGAATATTACCACATGCCATCGTTTGTTTATTGGTTTAAAAATAACACAAACAAATTTTTAATATTTTTTTTTTTATAAAAAGAGTACTCAAGACAAGTGCTTTAAAATTTAATATGACCGAAAATCATTTCATGCATTTTATCGATTTATAAGCGATGAAGCAATTTAATCAAGTCAAGTCAAGTGCAGTTCAATGAATTTTTCAAATTAAATTTTAACTGTAAATTATCAGTTCAAACACAAACACAAACACAAAAAAACAAAAAACTTGTGTTGCAATCAGTTTTATTTTTAAATATTTCTCTGAAAAAAAAAATGGTGATTCAATCAGCAAGCATTCTTCGATAAACTTGCAGCCGTGCAACAGAATTTTTTGCATTTTAAAGTGGTTTGAATTGAATGAAACTGGTTTTTGCCAAAATCATATGGCAGGAATTAGCAAAAACATTAGATTTCGTTAACTGAATATTGTTAAAAAAAATATTTTTAACTATTTATTAAGAAATTAGTGTTAATTCGTCTAACAGACAATATATGCATGTACGTACTTGCACGTATGGGTATAAGGATCGCTACATATTTAACAAAAATACAGCTGGCTTATGTGTTTTCAATGAAACGTATTGGCGTTAAGAAAATAAAAAAAATAAAAAAAAATAAATAGAATAAAATAAACTAAAAAAAACACAACAACAAATTAAATAAATATATATTTAAGCCAACTGGGAAGTACGTTCGTTTGTCTGTCTGTCTGAGACCGCCTGTAATACGTTTTAAAATGCCTTTTTCCCTGAGCCATAATCAATATCACATCAATGTTGTGAAAATTAAAAAGTTAATGATGTGTGATAATATCGATACAATTAAAAATCATATAAAAATTATTAAACATATGAAATATGTTTAACTGGCTTATGTGTTTTCAATGAAACGTATTGGCGTTAAGAAAATAAAAAAAATAAAATAAAATAAATGAATAAAATAAACTAAAAAAAACACAACAACAAATTAAATAAATATATTTTTAAGCCAACTGGGAAGTACGTTCGTTTTCGTCTGTATGAGACCGCCTGTAATACGTTTTAAAATGCCTTTTTCCCTGAGCCATAATCAACACATAATGTTGTGAAAATTAAAAAGTTAATGATGTGTGATAATATCGATACAATTAAATCATATAAAAATATTTAAACATATGAAATATGTTTAAAATTTAAGTACAAATAAATATAAAAAAAAATTGCGTATTTAATATAAAAAAAAAAATAAAAAATTTGTAGGTGTTAATCAGGTTTCGCTATTATATGACGAATTTTTACCCAATCGAAAATGTTTCTAGTTTTGGGGAAGAAATTGTAGGCTTTATTGAGCATAGTTGAAATGATTTTATCAAATTTCCAATATTTGGTTCAATTCAACTCTCATAAAAACCCTCACCCCTATTGGCAAACTTGGTGGTGAATTTTATACAAACAGAAAAAAATCTTGTAAAATTGTTGGAATCAATAAACAAAGTTCCTCATCATTACCTAACAGAAAAATTCAGTTCGTTTTAATAGCGGATTTTGTTTCTCAGCAACGACAGATGGCAACCTTGTTATTCTCATACCATCTACAATAGAATTTTCATGTGCATAGGAGGGAAACTTAATTATTGAAAATAAAATAAAATACTGGATACTTTAAAACTGTCCCCAGATTCTTAACTGAACTGCTGTTGTTGTTAGCGATAGATAAGCCATATTATAAATCCATACATACATACATACATAATTGGCCATTACAACCCTTCAGTCAGGATTACGGCCTAGCTTCTCATATAATTTCATATAATTTCTCATATAATTTCATTATAAATCCATATGTTGTCTTTATTATGCCCTTTCATTTTCACTCTCTCTCTCTCTCTTTTATAAGCAGTCTCAAGGTTTTAACATGTTTTTGGAAGCACTGCTTAGATCTTTAGTTAGTTGGGAGGTAGATATTTTGTCTGAAATCGCTGCAGTCTAGTAGTTAGTGTGCTGGCTTATTAGACGTGAGTCCACGGTTCAAAAACCAGGGC
This sequence comes from Sarcophaga bullata, assembly GCA_005959815.1. Classification (NCBI taxonomy): domain Eukaryota; kingdom Metazoa; phylum Arthropoda; class Insecta; order Diptera; family Sarcophagidae; genus Sarcophaga; species Sarcophaga bullata. The sequence goes on along the minus strand of QOCX01004374.1, from coordinate 11,568 downwards.
AGACTTCTCTAACAAAACGAAATTTAACAAAAATTTTTCTTTCGCGACTTCCTCTCAATAGAATTCTGGCAAAAAACTCTGGGAGTAAATAAAAAATTTTAGAAAAGATTTCCAAACTTTGAACAGGGTCCTACAGTACCGCCACTCATGTATAAAATTAACATACACAACTTAAGTGCTGCGAGAACCTAGGTCGTAATCCTGACTGAAAGGTGGTAATTACCACATTATGTATGTACATATGTACATATGAAGTCGCCGTAGTCTAATAGGTAGTGTGTGGGGCTTATTAGACGAAAGGCCAGGGTTCGAATCCTCGGTCAGACATCAAAAAAGAAATGTGAAAAAATATTTCTTCGGCGACTTCCTCTCAGCAGATTTCTGGCAAAAACTCTGAGAGTAAATAAAAAATTGCCAAATTTTCTCAAAAATCTGTTGTTCGGAGTCGACTTTAAACTGTAGGTTCCGCCACTCATGTATAAAATTAACAAATACAATACATACAACATAAGTGTTGTGAGAACCTAGGCCGTAATCCTGACTGAAGGATTGTAATAGCCAATTATGTATGTATGTACATATGTACGTATAGACATTAATTCAGGAAATGCTTTTATTGTGAGAGAATGGTAATTTACTATTGTATCTGAGTAATTGGTCCGTCTGTGAATATCATACGTAATATATCATGAAGCTTGAAGTCCCCCTGAAATCAATGAAATCACAGTAATCGTGTAACCAAAATTTTTTGATTTGCAGTTAAACTGATGTAAATTAGCCATTTTTGGTTGAAGTACTAATATCCCAACAGAGCAATATAATACGAAGTAAGTTGTCTTATTCTCTACTGCACCAGTGAAACTCCTTTCAAATTCTGCATCTTCTTTTTGCATGATCATATATTAGGCAATGAAAGGAAGTTGCTCCAACTGCGACGAGAATATGGTCGACAGTTGTCTTATTCTCATCTACAGCAGTGAAACTCTTTCGAAAATCTTCAGCTTCTTTTTCCATGCGCTTCTATTAGGCACTGAGTGGTAGTTGCACCAACTGCTACGAAAAGATGGCTTCTGGCTTACAGTTTTAGAACTCTTTTCAAAATCAAATGTCTGCTGAATGAAGATCTTATGAATTTTTTTAATTTCATTAAAATATTAACCTTTTAATATGAATCTCCATAAATTAATCATGCTGTCTTTTCGGTTAAGTAGCCTTTATAAATGATTTTTTTCAAGTTCTTTAAATATTAAAATTATTATACATACATACATACATAATTGGCCATTACAACCCTTCAGTTCAGGATTACGGCCTAGTTTCTCACACCACTTATGTTGTGTGTGTTAATTTTCTACATGAGTGGCGGGACCTACAGTTTAAAGTCGACTCCGAACGACAGATTTTTAGAAACTTGTCCTTGCAATTGTATTTACTCTCAGAGTTTTTGCCAGAAATCTGCCGGGAGGAAGTCACCGAAGAAATATTTTTTCATATTTCGTTTTGATGTTTGACCGATTATACGATTATTTATGCTAGAAAGTTCTATACCAGAAGAAAACTGAGAACTCATATCAACCGTTCATAGAATTGCCTTGTGTTTAAACACCTTTATAATATTCGTATTATTAGCGTGCCAATTCGCTAAATTATTGTGTATAATTTTTGTTTATTTGTGTGTTAATTAAATATTATAATTTACTTATTTGCACATATGGATTTAAAATATACGCCTATTGTTATTTGGTTTTATAACTCTTCTCAACTTTTTTTTTCTTGTACTTGGAAAAATATTGAAAATATTGTATTTGAATTATAATAATAAAAACATTTTTCTTTCTGTTGTTTTTTTCATCGTCTTTGGTGCTAAAATTTTATTATAATTCGTTAATTTTGCGCCTCTCGCAATTCAATTCAATTTCAATTAAATTTCTTTTGCTAATTCTAAATTTAGCTGCTAATTTCACTCAATTCAATTGTTCAACTGGAATTTATATATGAAATGTTTATAATTTTAACGAATTCATTATTTGGTTTAAAGAGGTTTCATTAGGAAATGTTTTAAATAAATAAAAATTAAAAATGAAAAAAAAATCAAAAATTTATTTTTTATGGCAATATACACTCGTTCGGTACCTGGTACCTTTTTGCGCAATTTCAATTAAATTCTTTTGCTAATTCTAAATTTAGCTGCTAATTTCACTCAATTCAATTGTTCAACTGGAATTTATATATGAAATGTTTATAATTTTTAACGAATTCATTATTTGGTTTAAAGAGGTTTCATTAGGAAATGTTTTAAATAAATAAAAATTAAAAATGAAAAAAAAATCAAAAATTTATTTTTTATGGCAATATACACTCGTTCGGTACCTGGTACCTTTTTGCGAATATTATTAAGGCGTTAATAAAATTGTGTACATATTGTGTACTGACTTACAATAAACATCTCTGAGATTCATTTGTTAAGCAAATTAAATGAATTTATTTGGAAGTTAAGTTTTTGTTTTATTGAAAAGTTTTCCAACAAATTTATTATGCACAACGATAACGACAACGTATCCTAACAACAATGGTCAATGAACGCCCTTGACCATCACTTTTTTTTTGAAACAGTAGGGAGAATTACTTAATCCAGACTTGTTTTAAACTGCATTCAATCAGTGTTGTTGTTGTTGTTGTTTTCATTTATACAACAATGTAATAGACTTTTAAATATACACAGTAAACTAAGAGAATGTTATTAAAGCTTGAAAACAAAAATTAAAAGAAACCTTAAACAATGAACATAATATGACTGCATTTAACAAAGGGCCCTGCTCTTCCTTACCGACAATTTTGATGATTTTTGTTATTAAAAAAAAATAAATTGAATTGAATATAATATCGTATTTCGATTACAATTTTCCATTCCTCAATAAACTGTCGATGAGATTCTAAAACCAACGCACTAGACACCAGACTACTAGACACTAGACCACCAGATATCTCGATATCTCCACGTGTTTGTTCATCTTATTTTTATGTAGGATCCTAAGCATTATAAATTTAAACAAGTTTAAGTGATTCTTCTTAAAATAAAGAAGGAAAAAACTGAAGAAATATTTTGTGTCTAAAATTCCTGACTTGAATCATTTCTAAGGCATCCTATCAAATTTTATGAAGCTATGAATTTTTTCCAAATAACCGTTGGTCATAAAGTTCTGCTGCTAATTTCTGGTTGCTAAAAACATTTTTTCTTATGTCTCTAACTTCCTCTACTTTCACGTCATTATACTTAAATCAGAAGTTGGTTTGGAGAACGTCTTGGTTTCGGTTCTGTTCATGAAATGAAGTCACTGTAGTCTAATAGGTAGTATGTTGGCTTATTAGACGTGAGGCCACGGTTGCAACCCCAGGTCAGATATCTCCAATAAACTCTAAGGGTAAATAAAATGCCTTAAACTGTTTCTTGAAATTCTGTCAACTTTAAACTGTAAATCTCACCACTTATGTCTAACATTAATACACATATAACATAAGTGGTATAAGAAGCTAGGTTGTTATCCTGACTAAAGGGTTGTAATGACCAATTATGCATATATAATTAAATATTAAATTTATCTCCAGCAAATATTGTTGGTAACAGATTCCGAGTGGACAGAGTCGCTATTGAATGAAATATTTTTGTGTCAAGAGGTTTTGTAGAGAGATGTCAAGAGATTTCTTTATACAATGTTTCCAGCATTTAATAAAATTTTGTTCTCTGGTTCATTTATTTTAATAAATAATTCCGTATTAATTTTTTTTTTTAATTTTATAGACACACGTTTAACGTTTCTTTTTATTGTTTACATTTATTATTTATTTAAATAAATTAACATAATAATACTGTTTCCTTCAAAATAGATAATACTCTGAAATCTATTTGTAAATATTAAATAATAATTTTAGTAAAATAGTGTAAAACCCAGTGATTTAGTTTTAGTAAATAAAGCGTGTTAAATATCGTGCATTTTTTTTTTAAATTTTATTCTCAAATAACTTAACTACACAAGATATTTTCTTTAGACTTGTGAAAAGATCTATTCCATTCCATTTGACATTTTGCTTACTACACGATCATTAATTAAAAACCAACTCGAGTTAAATACGCAAATTCCAAAATAAATAGAGACTTTAAGACGACATTTTCTCGAAAGAAAAGAAATTAAAATTAAAAATAAAAGTTTAATAAACACGAGTCAAAAATGTGTGGTGAAATATAACAAAAACAACAAGGGAGTAACAGAAATATACACCCAAAAAAAAAAGTTATGTTTTTTAGGATTTATAATGACAGCAGTTTACACGAAACTAAGTTGTTGTATGTTTTCTTAAATAAAACAAATAATGCAAAAATAAAACACTACTTTTTTTGTTGCGAATGCTAACATTAAATTGTTTTATTTGAAATTATTTTTTTCTAGTGTTTTTAGTTTAAAATTTTATTATAAAAATGCCACTCAAAAGTGTAGGTGTAATACCCATAATGCCTAAGCAAATAAATACTAATTTCGTGTGTTATTTTTTTTTTTTGTATAAATTAACATGAGTTCAGAATTAAATAATAAGATAAATAATTTAAATAATAGTACAGGCTCAAGTAAAGATGCTTGGAAATAATTGTTAAAAGTTATGCAAAGTCCGCAATGTAGAATAATAAAAATAAACAAAAAAAAAATCTTTCTCAAAATTATACTTCGCTTAAATTAAACAATATGAGTGAGTAGCAAAGTCTACTCCGGCATATAAATTTTTTTTATAGGAATAAGAGGTTATTATATGGAATAGAAATGTTTTTCTAAAAATAGGCATTTTATTCCGCCTAATGGACTCTATTATTAAAACATTTTAAAGCCTTTAACGGAGGTATTTCATCACTTTAGACATAAAAAGAATTTTTTTTTATTTTTTATTATAAACTTAACGTGTATACAGCAATAATATTGTCATTGTAGTTTTTAAAATATTTTGAATTAATTTTTTTTTTACTTCAAAACTTTCTTGATAGATAACATCGGATAATAAAGAAAGTAGCTTTTGAAACAAATAAAAATTTATTACAGTTCGCTGTGCACTAAAATTCAAATCGCACTTCCCCTCAAATAGTAATATGCCATACAAAGGTACATACATGTAGAACGATATGAAACGAAGATATAGAAGGACGCTCTATACCGCTAACAGGCAAGAAATGCAGCGTTTGTTAGCATTCTCAATACCTAACAGAATCTACTGCTTGTCAATTTTACATATAAGTTACCACAAAAATCATCGCCTTATAGGAAGATACTATGATTCTAATTTGACATTTGACAGTTCTAATTTGACATTTGCTAAGTAAACATATAAAACCACATGTAAATAAGATATGCAGTCCTCGAGCCAGTAGGACTTTTGATTTTTTGGACAAACATTCAGCCATTTAGTTGCTCGACAAGAAAAATATGAAAGAAGATGAGATCATTTAAGCTTTGGACGGCCAAGGAGCAGTACTTTTGTTGAAAATACTGAAGTTATCATTGAAGACGTCAAAGACAGCGTTGCCAGTAATTTTTTTCGAAAAACTTTTTATTTTTGGGAAAAAACTTTTTTCTACAAAAAAAAAACTTGTTTTCTAGAAAAGAACCAAAATTTCTAAAGGAAACACCGGAGGCCGGTGCATCCTGTCTCAAAAAACTTGAAAAAAAGGGAAAACTTGGCGATTGGCAACGCTGGTCACAGATGACCTCAGAGTATGTCAATGTCTCAGAAATATCACATAATTAGGCATCAACCAGAGAATTCGGATCAAAGACTTGAAGACATATGATGAAGACATAAGATAGAGCTTCAAGTGAACTTGACGTGACTTACACTCTCGATTCTCTATCACGAGAAAGACAAATTTTTATCGAAAATTATCATGGAAGAATCAAAATTTCTAAAGGAAACACCGGAGGCCGGTGCATCCTGTCTCAAAAGACTTGAAAGAAGGGAGAACTTGGCGATTGGCAACGCTGGTCACAGATGACCTCAGAGTATGTCAATGTCTCAGAAATATCACATAATTTAGCATCACAAGCAGAATGTCGGATCAAAGAGAAACATCTGATGAGCATAAGATAGGCTCAAGTGAACTGACGCTGACTTTACACTCAAGCCGTTCTGATTCTCTATCACGAGAAAGACAAATTTTTATCGAAAATTATCATGGGTGATTATCCTTATTTTAGTATCAAAGGCTAATAAGGAAATTTTGGTTTGTGGGACACCAAAAAATCGGTATAAAGTACACGAAAGCCACAATGACGACGCATGAGCCTCTGCTTGAAAGGCATTTTAAACAGAGGGACAGTTCTTAACAAAACAGAGTATCGAAGGGAATGAACTTAAAGAAGATTGTTGATAAAATAAGAAATAGAATACTCTCCGTACATGTACAATTAAATATTCAATTCGTACTCTGACAGAGCTAAGTTTACCATCTTCATGCGCTCAGGCTCCGTTGTTACGTGCCCAGAAATATAGAACTCGTTTATTGTCCTACATTAAGAACCATAAGAGCTAAGCTGATTGAAATGTCTTTACTGTCAATATTGAAAATAAAGCTCTAATTGCTATATCATCCTTCAAGGTTAGGTTGGATAGATGTCTACCAAGTGTAAATCACTGAACAAAATTATTGTCCATATTGACTACGAATATTTTGCAATTTAACAAGAGTTTTTTCAACTTGATATTTGGAACATTATCATTTCATTTCCGTTATTTATTGTAATTACTTATGAAATGCTGAATATGCAACTTCTCCGTGTCGTTTCAATGTAATAATTAACTTAAGAACATTTCTACTTCATCCAATGCCATTGTTATGAGCTTTTAAAGTGTGTCTTATTGTTAACTTTAGTAAGAACCTGATGTAATGTTGTTTGTGCCTTTAATAGTCTTCTGCTGCTTCTGTTAACCAATCTGTTCTCTGATTCTGCACTCAAGATCAAAATCAATGGTAAAAATTTCAATACAACCCATACATGTCGTCTATTGAGGTACAACTGTTAATACTGATATTGTTATACTCGTTCATTCTTCGTTTCTTTTAACGTTTTGGCCTGTCTAAAACACGTAAAATTTTAACCGCTTCATACCAGTTCAAACTAGAATACCAATATGCGTTGTCGCACGAACCAAAAACCCCCAACGCTATTAAAAAACAAAAAAAAAAATATAAAATATTTTATTTATTTGAAGAAATAAAACATAAAATACACAAGCGAAGACACAGACCAATAAAATTCAAAACAAAAACAAAAGGAAGTAAAAAGAGTTAAAAACGAAAAAATGAAAGCTGTTTCTTTATTTTTAAATATTGTACCTGAGAAGTATTTAATACGAATATTGTGGTGTTTATAGCATTTGTTATTAAAAAAAAAATACAACCAAAGGCAAGTAATCAAGACAGAAATCAATACTCTAAAGCAGAGCTTTCAAGAGGTTTTATTGTTTTGTACGATTTAAAGGACATTTATGTGCAGCTAGGAATCAAACCCAATTCGTAAAAATAACTCGTTTTGCTGGTTGGAAAATTGCTAGTTTTGTAGACCATCTTGTCCAATGAATGTCAAGTTTTTCCTGTTTAGAATCGATAAATTGACAAAACCGTATCAAGGATAATAACTTCGTTTTTTTAATTCTTAAAAGCTGCGTTTCAAACATACTTTTGAAGTGATTTGCATGATAATTCGAAATTCAAACTCCTTCTTATCGGTGTAATCTGTGGACTCATGTTCTCTTAAAAAATTAGCAAAATCTTTGAGAAAGAATTGTTGTTTTTTGCACTTTTAGGCTCGTAAAATCTATGATAAGGTGCACGAAATAACTACCAACGAAATCATCAATTCTAACTTCAAATAATGGCTGGTGAAATTAACTTTAGCTAGGGATATAGAAAAGCTCTAGCAACGTATTTGCTTATTGTACAATGTGACGTAAGTATGTTTAAAGTATTGAAGAAGACTCTTGTTATATTATCCTTACAGGAAATCAATGTTAGCAGTGGTTTAGTTGTTGATGGTTCAGATCCGTATAAATAGCTCGGTCGGAGGAGTGCAGATCTTAGTAGACAATGTCTTACCAACGTGATTTTCGGTACCAGTTTGGCCACCGTTTGGAACTGCTTATTACGACCTAATTGCGATAGTTTTCATTATCAATCACGTTATACTTCAGTAATTGATCTATCCTGCTGAATCATTCATCCCGTTCGACTTCTGAAATTGAATCGTTCTGTTGGATCTCAACATCATTTATCAGATGAAAATTCTTGATTAGATTTTTTGAAAGGAACAAATATCTTCGTCTATTATCATAGCTACTTAAAATTCATTGCATTAAATTAACGAATTCACACATTTAAGTCTCTGGCTGCTAATACACAAATGGTACGATCGTGTTTTACAAACATTTTTGCAATTTTATTTTGGTGGTACAAGCAAACATGAGTGTCAACGTCAAATAGAAGGTTTTTCTGTGTACTTTAAGCCAAAAGGAATACTAGATATACAGAAACGAAAAAAAAAAAAATAAAATAAAAAACAATAAGAATTCGCAATAACGTTTAAGCTTAACTCTGCAAATTATATGAAAGCGTAAAATTGTTAACAAAAAAATTTTAGACAGTGTTCAATTAAGCACATAAATAAGCTTCTTATATGGTCATATGAACGTAATAGCCATATTAAGTTAATTGTGGTAGTAGTTTATGGCTGTTATGAGCGGTAATGGGTGGGTGCCGGTGGTTGGTTGGTTGGCTCATACGTATTGCATACGTAATGATCTGGACACATTAAACACTTGTTTTAATTGTTCAACATTCAGAAACAGAAATCAACACAAAATAACTTCAAATGCCACAAAATAATTGAACACAACTCGAAAAGGAGAAATATTAAAAAATATTTGTGCCCATACACACACACAGCATAGAGTTAATATTTACATTTTTATTAGAAATAAAAAAAATAACAAAAAATGCGTTATAAAATGTGTTTATAAAGGTACGCGACGGCAACGAACATGTTCGATTAGAAACAACTGGTTGTTGCCCTGAGAAAAATATTTCTAAATTTATTAGAATATTAATATGTACCATATAATAGAAATTAATCCAATATTAGATTAAAGTAAATATTTGAAAAAAATAAAATGTTCTAAGTTAATAATAACCATACGAGTTAAATTCAAATAAAAAATACAGCGTCATTAACTCTCCTTGTGGAAAATTTTACTTTGTCTGTAAAAACTAGTTTGGACCAGTTTGAAGTCAAGCCGGAATGAGGTTTTACACTAAGAAATGAATTAATTTAAAGGAAAAAATATTTACGTACTGCTGCTAGTCTAGCTAACTTATTTGAGACCCTGAGTTTTAAAGAGGCTTAAAGCAATTGAATAATTAAATGGAGTTTGAAATGGATTAATCGTTTTGAAAGTTAAAGTTTTAATAAAAAACTTAACAATTAAATATATTTGGCATAATATAGGTAAATCGTATAGTCAGCTTCTTACTTGAACGTCTTATCAATAAATTCTTTTCAGTTGAAATATAAAAATGCCTATTAAAGCAAATTAATGCATAAAAGTTTGGACTTTCATTTCATTTAATGTATTTAAATAATGAATTTTTACAAAAGCTTATACTGCCCTTTGAACCCCTATAGGTTAATATAATTATCATCCTCCAAATGAAGGCAATGCTATCTTTTAAAACAGATTACAACTCAATGAGAAATTTCCTCACTACTATACCCAACAAAAAACAAACAAATTTTCACAAGGTTTATTGTATTCCGGCAATGATAGATGGCAACCCTGTGATCCTAGAACTGCTGTAGTAGACCAATTAATTACTTTACTAAAGAAAGTTGAAGAAACGAAGTAAGGTACGAAAACAAATCGGAAACCAAATTTGGAAATGTTTTGTGAAAAAAAAACTGTTATGTTGGGCGTTTGTAAGTAATCCTAAGCATGGCTCAGTTGGTTTCTATCAAAGGTGTCGTTGTAATACCTTTTTCTGGTTAGATAAGTTCTGTCGATATATTCTTCATGTCTAAAAATCTTTAACCTTAGGTACTTAACTTCCTGGCAGAGCCATGTAAAATGTTCAGTGGTCTCCTTTACTTCCAGCAGTAGTTATTGTCAATATAAATATATGACCACAATCAGGATTCAAGGATGGATTCTGGTTAGATTTAATACAAGCCATAAGTACGCAATCGATTTTATTACTTTTTGCGAATTAATGAAATATGTGTTCTTCAAGAAATATGAAGTCTCCACAGTCTAGTAAACAGTGTGTTGGCTTATTCGACGTGAGGCCACTGTTCAAAAAACAGGTTATAAATCTCGATCAAAACGAAAAAATAAAAAAAAAATGTTTCTGTGACTATTTCCTCTCAGCAAATTTCTGGCAAAAACTCTGGGTATATCACGTTAGGAGTCGATTTTACACTGTAGGATCCGCCATTTACGGATAAAATTAGCATTTACAACATAAGTTGTGAGAGAAGCCTGATCGTAATCTTGACTGAAGGGTTGTTTGTATGTATGTGTCCCTTAAGACAAATTATATCTGACTTCGTTCAAATTTGTTGTAAGGGTTTTTGAAATTGTTAATTGCCCAGGTATTAACATGAGGGTAACCTTTGAAAGGCATGCTATTTATTTCAGAGACTCCCAGCATTCTTGACAACCTAGTGATCTAAGGTTAAATTTGCGATCGGTAAATATGCGCTTATCTATATCTTAATACGGAATTTGCTTTGCGGCTGTATTACAGTATTATTTCCAGCATAACATTTTATATATTTTCTGAAAATTCCAGATCAGCTTTGTCCTAAGCAGCTATGACTTCCTAACATACAAAAAAATAATATTTCGGTTTGTTTGAATTTTTATTTCCGTATTGTTTGTATTTATCACACCTATTACCCCCAAATTTCTAATACAAAATTTGATCTAATTGTAGAATAAATTTAAATATTTCCGAATTTGGGAAATTTTTATTATTTTCATTTGAATTTAACGAATTTAACATTATTTATGTGCCAATTTGTAGGCAATTTGACTGTGAATAGAATACTAAAATCAATTAATTATTAACGTTTAAATATTTTATTTGTCCATAAAGACTTAATTTTAAAGCCAATTATCCTTAATTTTAAAGCCAAAATATTTACCTTAAAATAGTAATAAAAAAAATAATAAAAATACAAAAAAAAAACAAACTAAAAACATAATTAAAAATTCTCTAGGAGTTTTATAAGGCGTCTTAAAAAACAAAAACAAAAAATAATAATGCCAAGTCTTAGTGCAGCCAGTCTGTTAGTAAATCAATCGATTAATTCTAAGAATCATAGTTTAATTCTAAAGACGTTCTTATTTTGCTTTTGAGTACGCACAATAAAAATTGGCATATTATTGTTAAAGCCATAGAAATAGATTCCAGTCCGTTCCACAATGACCCACAATGTCGTTTAATTGTTCGGTCAATCGTACATTGACAGTTACATTTCT
>QOCX01004373.1:0-14911 GCA_005959815.1 Sarcophaga bullata | reverse complement strand
ATTATTACAATTAAAAACACATTATTGATATAGAAACTCATATAATTTAGCAAGAAAAAATTTATCGAATTTCAGTTGAATAAGACTAATTCGTTATTTATTACAACCACATGTTCTACTCAAAATTCAAATATGTTCCGTTACTTACATTCATTTGGGAGAGTTGTACTCAATTATGGTTCTTCTTTCGAAAATCAAGTATGTTCACAATCCATTCTCTTCCGGCGCTGCGGGGCGTCGGGGACGCAGTACGTCAGTACCAGCCGCGAGTCTGTTACCAACATCGGCGTGTCCTCGGTTGCGCGTAGCATGTGCACTCAGAGGCGCAGGCAGCGCAGCGTTGGCGAGGGCGGATACCGCCCGGCCAGGCCCGCGCACTCCGGGGGTGTAGTGAGGGTCGCATCTTTTTCTTCTTATATTGGTTGGTACAGAAGGACACCATTTCGGGTAGGATCGTCGTTGGTGATCGCGAAGACCTTACTTTAGAAACCAATACATTCTCAATCTCATGTGTTTCGTTTTTCTCAAAAACTAAATCATGCCATTGAATATGTGTCCTTATGCAGACATTTTCATTGTACATGTAATATCAGACAATGTCTATGCTAACACAAATATTTTAAATTGGACGGATGGGACAACCTCTTAAAGATCAAGAAAAAGAAATAGTTTGTCTGTGTGTAGGAAAAATTTAAATAATTGTAACATAGGTTTTTGGTGGACATAATGATGATGTTTTGAAGGCAGTTTGTTCAGAAAGAAATAACAACAATTGAAACATTATCATTTCGGTTTCCCTTTATGGCACATATTGTTTGTTGTAAGACATTCGAATATAGTCTTATGACTCTAATTCTAGGGAGACGAGGTATTTGTAATTTTTCATTTTACTCCACTTGAATTCCATGGAAATTTGTTCATTCAAACAATTGATTCTCTAAAACTGAAGAAGAAATGTAAAAAGACTATACAAAACAATGAGTAAAATTAGATAGATTGCGAAAGCTTAAATTGAAAGGAAATTACAGTAATTGATTGCCTGAATTGAATGCAATTGAAAAAAAAAGTTTATTTTATTTATTACTTACCTATATACGGGATATAAGAAAACTGCGACATGTGTCATTCAAATCGATAACACGAATTCAGCACAATTTCTTGCTCTTATCTTCAAATAATACACTCAAACTTGCACATATTAATACGGAAGCGAAGTCATACAGAACTGTATAAATATACCGAAATGCCCCAAAACTTTTGAAAAGTTCCCGATGTTTAAATTAAGACTCACACTGTTTTCATTAGCACATGTAAAGCAAAAAGTGCCCACGTAACATTGAAGGGTCCAATAAAAATAAATAAATAAGAATAAAAAACATACTCGAATTATGTTCAGTTGGCTAAAAGACTGGTCTCACCTATTTAATTTCTCTTTTATGAAATTAAATTAAGCATTTTAAATTGAAATTAATGTTTTCGAGCACATTTTAGTTTATTAGATATTAATAATCGCGGCTGGTAAATCATAAACAACTAAATTATAGAATCAATACAAAATTTTGTAGATTTTTTCTCTAAAAATATTGTACATTAACAGAGACAAACGGTCCGCCAAGAATATAAAAGCATATAATTTTAATAAATCGAACGTCATATTTATTTTACTTTTTTTGGTAATTTTATTAGACAAGACCACTGATAAAAAATAATTTCTGAGCAGATATTTAGTTAAAGGAACTAGGGCATGGGTCTCATGTCTTTTCGGCATTCATCTAAATCTGTATTTTGTATAAAATTCTTAAGTTTTTCCGGGCCATATCTCTGAGACGAGTTATGTATGATATAGAGTCACACCCAAAATTTTTGGATCTGTGGCTTAATAGAGCTAGGCGATAACGTGAGGGATTCACATTTACATCACTTGAGTACGGCGAATCCCTCTCTCTGGCTTAAATGCTTCAGATTCTTCAAGTTCTTCATTGGTTGATATCCTCAAGACACTGTGAATATGTGATGCTCTATAGGAGAGGTGGATTTTTGCTTCTCTGGGTTAGTCCTTTCTTCATATTGTTTCTTTTTAGTAATGCAATTTTATCCATATATTCCTGAGCATGATTTGAACATCCATTAATCAGCGTCTGGTACATCTGAATTAAAAGAAAAACACGTGCAAATACATTTTTCGATTAAATTAAGATGACAAGTTGACTTTGAACAATGCAGTCGAAATAAAATATTGTGTTATTGTCGACTTAAAATTTAAGAAATCTTGACCTTTTTACGCGTTGTAAACATATCCATCTAATATGCATACTGTTCACATATATTTAAATGAGTCTGTTGACTCATGTGCACAGAACATTTCGTTGTGAAGAAGGGCAAATAAAACATAAAAAAATAAATAAATAAATAAAATAAATAAATTAATTTATTGAATTTAATTTAAATAATTTTTTTTTTTGATAACTATTTTAAAAAATAATATTTTTAATATGATCTCGTTCGAAAATCTTCCTTCGTTTAAAAGTTTTGGCATAAACTGTTGCTTTTTCAGGCACAAAAATGCTATTCAGGCTTTGTTAATGTTGAAATTGAAAATGTTTTGTGGAGTCAATGTTAAACCATAAAAGTGTTAACGTTTTTAATAATATTTTTAAGAATCTCGCGTGTATGTAATGCATCATCCTATGAACTAAATTGCACGTACAATTGCAAACAAAACAATGGTCACTGAAAAAAAAACAAAAGAAAACAAATAAAATTAATTGTTCACCTCATTGCAATTTGGATAAAAATCTCAGTCGCTACATAACGGTACGAAAATAAAAGCAATTGAAATCGTCGTAAAATTAAACTTTTTTAGAATTATAAAAATTGTGAAAATTGCAACCGTCATCAGCAGCAGCTACAAACAATATCAGCTGCTGCAACAACCAGTTGCATCGTGGAGAATGATACAACCAATACAAAATAATTGTTTCTGCCAGGCAGCCATGAAAGAGCGTATCCAGATATGAAACTGCAAATAAAAAAAAAAAACAAAATAAAGAAGAAAAAAATAAAAAACGAAAAATTCAACGAGTAAAACACATCTATTTATGTATACTAAAATGCAGCATAAAATCAAAACAAGAGGAACCATGCAACTACAATGACAACAACAACGTCGTGAAAAGTAAGTTCCACAAGAATCAAGAACAAGAACTTGTACTGAACTTTTCTTTTTTTGTTTTTTGTTTTTTGTAAGTTGTCTACCAAAAAAAGAAAAAGCTCTTCAAACGAGTTGCTGATGGTTAAGTAGAGCTTGTTTCGACTTGCTGTTGTTTATTGTTGCTTTTGTTTTTGCTGTTATTATAAAAAAAAAATGAAAAACATAAACGAAATAAAAATGCTTAAGCAAATCATCAGACTCATGAGCATCAACATCAGCAGTGTATTGCAATCGTCTTCATAATTCGTATCCTTTTCATAAAATCACCTACACAAGGTTTGTAAGTATATAAAGTTCGACAATCTCTTATATAACCTTCAATAAAAATGATTCGAATAGAAATTTCAATACTTTCACTCGAAGAGAAACTCCTGATTGTATTGACAAGTACTGTACAAACGCTTTGCCTAACTTACGATATTTGCTTCAAAAACATTTCTTACCTTTTTTAATTCCCCATAATTTTGTACTTCCATACATACATATATCGTTGGTGACTTTTCGCAGCTATAAAGGCAATATTCGATTTCGCAATGGCGAAGAGATTTACATATGTAAGGACAATCGCATTTATATTTAACAAAATTACAGAATCCTATACAAAAAACGTTTTTCTTATTACAATACCATTTTAAAGACTCTTCTAAAGACAAAACCGCAGCTTGGTAACATGATATAACTGGCAAGAATTTGTGGTAGAAGTAGAAGTTCAATAATTTATCAACAAGTGCAATAAATTTTTCACCTCACACATTATAAACAGGGTCAATTAAACAAAAATAAAAACAAAAAAATTTATTTCTCTCCCTAATACTTATAAAATATGGTTACTAAGATAGGAAAGAAGGTATTTGATAGGGTACACAGATTTTCATTTCATCATTCGTATTTAAGTGAAAAATAATAATAAAAAAAATAATTTTAAACTAAAAGGAGTAAATAATTTAAAAGCTCTGAAAAGTAATAACGAAACCCAAAAAGTTTAACATGTTCTGCGTGTTCAATTTAATGAAGCTGAAGAATAGCAACATGCGGCAGGGCGAAAAGCGAAGAAAAAAATTTGCAATTTTTTGCAAAATCATCAACTAAAACAAAAAAAAAAAAAAATTGAAGCGACAAGAAACTTATTAAAAACAACAAGTGCACAACATTTCAACTAAAGTTCATTCAACGTCCCAACCAGCCTTCCAGCCAATCAACCCGATCTACCGGACTGGGAGAAACAAACACCAAAACATTCAGACTTTAACAAACACAACGAAAGGTTCTACTCTTTTCAGACACGACTTTACCACTTACATATACTGAGAACATGGCAAAAACAACTTCGGCTACAAGGATAGAATGCTGCAAATGCACTGAAGGAAAATTCAAAGCAGAACTGAATCCGGATCTTTTAATCGCAATAATAGTGACATTGACGACTCTTTTACAGCCACTAAATTTAAACAAAAACAAATCTTTCACTTCACTTAAAACAGTGTGCATAAAAGGCAAATATATGTTCTCTCTCACCCTCTCTCTCTCTCTCTTTCTCTATCTCTAGTTCAATAATTGCAACAGTTTCTGAACTACAAATATTGAATAAAATAAAATACATTTTGCTGTAAAATGTAAGTATTAGCTTGCTATTGCAGATCATTACAAGCCTTTCGTCATGATTTATTGTAGCCATTAGTGGATTCACAGTTTAACATTGATTCCGAATGACAGATTTTTGAGATATTTTTCATGTTAATTTTATTTGCTTTCAGAGCTTTTTTCATAAATCTGCTGGAAGAAAATCGCCGAAGAAGAAATTTTTTCATATTTTGTTTTGTTCCAAAATGTCTGGGCTAGAGTTTTAACCACGTTCCCACTTCTAATAAACCAACACACTACCTAGACTCCGACGACTTCAATATTTTGTACATGTTTATTTATATAGATTAGATTAGACTTAGAACAGTTTCATATTGTGTTATGGTAAAACAATATTTTATTTCATATTCAAGCACATTTTTACTTTCGTTTCTATTTTTATTTCATTTCTAAATCATATACGTTTTCTTTTGTATTATTAATTTTTTTTAATATAAAAATTTCGTTTATAACAGTGACGGTCAGTAGCAGGTCACCGAAAAATACTTTTTACAACAGTAAATAATAAAAGTCTTAATACCAATCAGAAAAACTTCTCTATGCTAATATTCTTATAACTCCATAAGGAATACTTATTTAAGTCAAAAACTCTTCACTTCATTGTGAGAAATTTTTATGGTATGTTATTAAATGAAACGATTCTTAAGTTTAATGATTCACACGCTTTTAAAGAATTACAATAAGAAGTGAGTGTATCTCAGAAAATTTTTAAAGCTTATAATACATATTCTCCATACGAATGCATTTTTTAACGTATGCTTATAAAATTAAAAATAATTATTTTAAATGGCCGAATACTGATCATCAAAATAATGGACCCAATATTTTGGGCAGTAATTTTTTTATGGGAATAAATCCACATAAGTGTAGCACGCATTGTCTTAATGGAATTCTTTAGTCTCCATATTTGTTGCATATTTGCTTGCCGGCTTTCCTTTTTTTTCATTTTTGCAGTATGCAACATGCATTCTTCATGAAACTTGTTTTTCTTATTACTGGTTTCAGAGTTTTAGCGTTTGTTTAATCATTAAATCAAAAATATTGATTTTTAATAAAATGCTTTCGTTACATCATTGGCATTAAATTTACGATACTGCGTGAGTATTTCTGTGCTTCTCAAAATGTTTTCTTGTTTTTCACATCAACTTTTCTTTGTTTCTTTTTTCTTTCACTGATTTATAGAAAGTGTATTGAATTAAAATTTCGAATAGTAAATGATTGATCGTAATACATTGCCACTTATAAAGAAAATAATGAATTTATTAATTTCGCTATTTGACGCTTATTTGAAGAAACAACTTGGAATCTAATTTCCATTAGAATAATTTGAATATTAACATGAAGTAGCTTTTGAACTTGTAATAATTTTATACACAACAGTAAGCTTTACAAACATATTTTAAAGGTTATGTCAGTAGCAATTTCTAAAACGAAAATTGTTTAGACAATGCACACTCTCATAATAGTGATAAATTTTTTAAGAATTTCTTTAACTGAGATGTCTTAAAAGTTTAACGAATGTTCACATAAAGTAGTCTTAATATGACAACAATAACTTTTTTAGTTTTATTATATATTGTGTAACCTTATGCAGTGTAATTAGGAGTCTGTTCATCTACACCTGAATTTGATCATTGTATTTGAAATATAGTTTGAAGTAATGTTTGAGAGTAAATCATAACAATTGGGCCATAATTACGAAGATAAAATGAAGTAATCTGATACGTTATGAGTTAAATGAACGAAAATATTGTCCAATAGTTGAAAATATATTTGTCGGATTTTGAATATATCTGTAGACACTAATGCAGTTATTTGACAATTGTGTGTTCAAAACTTTTTCAAGTTGTAAAGGAACTACCTTATTCATCAAACTTAACTTTTTATAATATTTTTTTTTCATTTTTTAAAAGAAGTGACCTCTATTTGGTGGCGTTTAATACATTACGTATCCTAAACTGTCGCTCTGGGCGGACATATTTATTATCTGTAAGAAAGAAAACTGTCATACTACATGTAAAAAATATTGTCCAGAGAAAAATTAAGGCGCTCTTGTCTAGTGGAAAATGGTGAACAGGAAATTGCAATTTCCGTTGTGATCATGTCTCTCTCTAGCCATCTGGAAAAAAAGCCTATTTATTACTCCCGAAAGTCTCCTTGTGGAATGCATTTGTGAATTCAACGATGAAACTCAGCGAATAAGAGCGATTAAGACACATTCACTTGGTCACTGAACCTCTCATCTTGGAGTCGAATGAATTAAATGAGACTTACCCTGAACTTTTATAGCATCTAGGTAATTACAATATCTGCTAGATATGATTGGGCTTTACAATAGGTCAATAGTCAGATTTTAGAGTTTTTGGTCTCTCTCAGATGTCTGAAACAAATCTCGAAACTATTGTTGTCTATATCTACGTAGACGGTATTGCATCGATAAATCCCCTTTTAGTAGTAATTTTGATATTGAATTTGACTGACAAGTTACTAAGGGATTATATCTTGAGTCTCTGCAGCCTCCAAAGTTGATCTGTTGAACTTGACAGATAAAACAGCATTTAGAATAATGGAACTAATATGTAGACTAGAACCAAACAACAGAAACTCTTTTGTTCTTTATGACGGAACTGATTAGACTTTAGTACTCAATTGTTGGGCGTATATAGGTTATCTATATTAGAGGTATTTTATGAGATTAGAGAATTAGAAGGATGAGGAATATATACAATGCTTTCCTTGGGACTCTTCCATGATGTGGTCACTGAAAAAACTGGTTAATTATATCTGAGGCACTAGATGTTTTCGCCCATTCTACTGAGGGGAATAAGCAGAGCTGTCGTGGCTCTTAGCAGGACTCTGTAATGTATGTCAGAGCGCAAAAGCTATTTGTATAAGGAAAACGAAGATATAGTTCAGTACGTTCTGTGCAGAACGCTTTAGATAGTTTTCATGTTCGACGTTCTATTGCAAATTTGTCATTGTCGATTCTGATACGTCATCTGTCAGGTGTGCTGATTGCTACTAGATTATTTACACATTTAGACCGGGTTAGAGCTTCCAAATAAAGATGCGAAAGGTCTGCTAACAACCCATACAATCTAATTTTGCTGTGATTTGTAATTATTCGAATTTATTCACATGTTTTTCTTAACTTAATATGGAATGGTGTTTAATTTATTAAAAAGTCTGAACATGCTTTTTTTTTTTTTTTTGTTTCGAATGAAATGTCGATTTTAAAGAAAATTTAAAATGAACAAAAACAAGTAACACAAACTGAATTTATCATTTCATTATTAAAAGATTAATATTTAACCCTTAAAGTACGGAGGTCCCCCAATCTTAGTTTTTCTTTCATAACTTCGCAAATTGCAACATGAAATGTTTTCAAATTAATACATTTTGATGTTATAATTAAAAATAATAACTGAAAATTAATAAAATAATTATTTTGTACTTTCAAAATATGTAATATTTTTAGTTCTTTTATGCTAACATACATCATAAACAAAAAATCCATTTTTCTTTGGGGGACCTTGGTGACCCCACTCCGTACTTTATGTCAAAAATTGAGCTCCGTACTGTAAGGGTTAAACATTCAAAAGAATTTATATCATATTATCAACTATATACGATCAGATTCTATGGTATTCAACTTTTCCCGTTCAACTAAATAGTTTTTGTAATCTATAGAGCAAACAGCTTATGTACGCATTTTTTCTATTTTTCGAAACAGAACTGTGTAGATTATACTCCCTGCCCTCCCATCAACTAACACTTTTTTCAGCACCAAAAACATTGTAAGAATTATCAATATTTTCCGCTTAAGAGGACAACCCTCCGTCTAACAGGACACGGATAATTTTTCCAATTACTTCACATATTTTAGTTTACTAAATGCATAGCTTACAGCACCGTAACACAATTTTTTAATTTATAATTTCTCTTCATTCGTAATCAGTGCAGCCAGTGTTTTTAAACAAGTTGGGTTATTTTTTCAGTTATTTTTTAATGCTTCATATGAAACGTTAGCAGACTCTATCTGAAGATGAATTAAAAATTGAAATTAAAGCGATTTAACTTCTTAATAAGAAACTATTTAGTAATAAGAAAATTCAAGTTATTTCTGTATATTGCAGACGCCTACTAGGTATTAAAATGGTAACTGATCTTCAAATGCGTCTCCAAAGTATTGAATTAAAAAAAAACAGAAACTGCCAGGCAAAAATTTGGACTATGCATCTTGTCTTACAAACTTTATTTTTTTTCGCAAGATTTATGATTTTGGTCTTATTTTAATACGATGTCTGTTTGGAAATTTAAGTGTTTCTAGATTGAATATAATAATTATTCTTTTCGAGATTATTTCACAAGTGGACACCACTTATAAACAGACAAATTCGTCAGACCATTAGTTGTCCTTTTATGGGAGAGTACACTGTATATTAAAAAGGGTTTACACAGAAACAAAAAGTGAAAAAAATTAAAATCCTTATGAATCAATTAAAGTAAATAATTAAAAAAATGTATTTAAATTAGAATTATGGATCGTCCGTATGACTGGATTTCTTTATACATATTTAGTATTTGCAATTGGAACACTGTAAGATAACATATCATATTCACATGGATTATATATGTATGTATGTATATACAAAGAGCTGTATGTAACGTAACATAACGACAATAACAGTTCAACATAATTGGTAGTGTTAACAGTTATGCAATGTTATGCAATATAGTACAGACACAAACCAAAGCAGATATATGAACTTGGTAGCATTGTGAAGTACCGACGGAAATGAATACAGTGCCATCTAAAAGTGTCAAAAGGAAGTTTCTAAATTTATATTGTGTGTGCATATTTTGTTTTCGGGCAGAATTGGAGTGGTTACGTAATATCAAATAATACTGCCAAGAAAGTAACACCAATAATCACGGAAATAATTAACTGAATTGTATTTATTTCGATTAAATTCTTGATTTTTTTTGTTAACAGGCTTTATGAAATTTCGATTGTTGTTACGAAAATAAAAAAACACTTTCTTCTCAAAATTTTTTTATTATTTTTTTATTTTGTAATTTTAATTTGTTCAACTTATTCTATGTTTATTAAGAGGAAAATAATTCAATTTAATTGAAAACAAAAGACTTTTTTTGTTGTGTTCCTGTTTTTGTGGCGGCCAGTTTTTTTGATTTTAACGTCTGCGCTGTTTTAGTGCTCAACTCGTAATGATGGCTGCATGGCCGGTTGAACAACAAGAACAACCTAAAAATTGTGAACAGCAGTGTGAAACAACACATTCACATTGAATTGAGTCAATTTAAAATTGAGCGAATAAAATAGCTAAGCAAAGCGAAGCAATACAATGCAGAACATAACAAATTGTGCCTATAGCGTCAGCACTAATGCCAATGGTGGTAGGTTTGGACGAATAAAATTTAGTCTAGTGTATCTATACATACAAAACATTATTGCTATCGTTGTTATTATATTTTATAATTATTATGATCTTTAAAATTTGAAATTAAGTTGGTGTTTTTATCCTTTTCAATTGCTGTCCTACGGGAAGTTGCATCTGAAATTAAGAAAGTATAATTTGATGAATGAGAACTTAACCTTTATTTTTCCCGGTTTCTAATTATCATTTGCTTTTTCCACTCTTTCATAATTTGAAATTTTCAATTTTGAAATAATTTTTATTTCGCCAAATTGTTGGTATATATTACTTAAAATATAAAAAACTTACAAATAATCGCAAGAAATATTTTTAAACCGCCTACTGCTTTATACGATTGATTCTTATGCATGTTATCTTAGGTTTCAAATCCTATAATGTATCCATGTACATATATTTCCCAAATACGGTTAACCTTCATTGGATATACATATGTTATCATGGAACTATAATAATTATTTTTTAATTGATTAAATAATTAAAAAGGTTTATACAATTGACATACCTGGTAATAATTTACTGAATGAAGCTGCACACTTGAACCTGGTGTTCAACCGAAGAGGAATATTTCTGTTTCAGATATTCAAAAAGGTATGTTATGTTCCGTTCAGACTTGGGCACCCATAACGTTTGACATTGTGGTGTAACCCAGTTACGATTCACTTAAACTTACTTGCTACAGAAACTAATCCACGAGTGCCAGAGATATATCAATAGGAGTAGGCTTCGCATCCAATTGTAACATCAGATTTATTATAACATCTGTCTTTACGTTCATATCAGGTGTATGGATATTTTTAACTGCCACCGATCTACATTCTCACAGTAGTCATGTCTTCTATACCACCGAACTTAAATCAGTGTTTGGCGTCCTTTTTAAATTTGGTACGAATTGTAATTTTTGCTTTATTTATTTACTTGATGTCCTATGCAACAGGACCCATAGTATAATAATTATAGTACGCAGAAATGTAGCATTTTGTTAACAATTTATGAAGAAATTAATATTAAAAATATGAAAATAAAAATAATAATAATAATATTAAATAAGAAGGTAACAATAATAAAAATAATTATATTTGAACAATTAATGTATTAAATATGCTTCCTAATATACATTTGTGATTATGAATAATTTTGGAAAGTAGCCCTTTTAACCTTTAAAGAACTGTTTAGCTGTTTTGTCCACTAGGTAAAGAATTTCAAAGAAAAATAGCATTCAGAGACTTGTTAGTATTACTTGATAATTTAAAACTATGTCAGATCGTATGTTCAATTTTACAGATCTGGGGTGTAACGATCCTCGTTTAGTTTCGACACATCTCCGCTTATCTTACTTCTGTCTGTTCGTATATAAATTTGCCCTGCGAAGGCTCAAGTAGAATAAACAACGTAATATCGAATTTGTCGATGTAGCTGCATATATTCTCGGATACTTCTAACAGGGTTTTGTTCGAAAGCTTGAATGTTTTTCAGACCGTCATTCTGAACGTCGACCTGAAATTTATTGACATATTTCTGTTGTTATTAGTCGACTGAAAAGTTCCTAAAAGAATAAATCGTATAATTTATTAGTTTTTATCCAGTAATCGATACAGTCTGTATAATAAATAAAATAATCTAAAATGTAAACTAAAAACGAATTGTTAAATGGTTCAATTACGAATGAATCTATAAAAAATAATAATTAAAGTAATAATGCAAGAAACATACATGATTTGACCAGTAGGCGTGGTGTAATTGAACTGCCACATTTATTAACAATTAAAACTATGATGAAGATAAAGATGAACCACATAAAACAACCATATTTTCCACAGAAACATTTAAAAAATATTGTTGATTCAGTGCCAGTGTCAATTGACCTTTAAGCAATTCAATTCAAAAACTACGACAGTTTTACAAGTCATAAAAAAAATTCCAAATACAAAATACACAACGAAAATGAAATAGAAACGAGGGAAACTAAAAACACAAATACAGGCAAGAGTCAAGAGGTTTTCTCAAAAGAAAAATAAATAAAAAAAATATGAATACAATAAGAAAATTGAAAAGAAAAATAATAAATAAAAGAAGTAAAACACCTCATATTGAAAAATTAAAAAAGCCATCTTGTTAAAATTAATGTCTGTGATATATCATCGTCATCATCATCATTTTTATTGTTTTGATCGTCTACTCCTTTATAATACGATATTATTCTGTTGTTGTTTGTTATTAGGTGTAAGAAAAGAAGAAAAGAAGAATTTGAGAAAATAAAATCGATTGAAAAACTTAATATACATGGTCATAATTTTCAATTGCAATAGTAATGGAAACATGAAAAATATTCATTTAATTATAAAAGCATATGGTCAGTTATTGCCAAGTGGATGACAATGAATTCACAAAACACAAATCTTATAATCATTGCCAAACAAATGAAATTCGTTTTCATATATTTGTGAATTGTTAATATTCATCGTTTCTATGATATTTAAAAACTAACTGTCACAATCACTTACAGGACTAATCGATTAATTTTTCGATTAATTTTCTTTTCAATTATTATTGTTATAATTTTAAATTAAATTTTTCTCTACTAACAAAATGTCACGTATACACATACGTATACTATCATACAATCCGACCGGCAATACAATTTTGTATTGTTGGAAAAATGTATGAAAGTATACTCTTAAAATTAAAAAAAAAAATATTTCGACGCTCAGACTTGAAATTTTTAAATGCCTTTTTTTATTATGCAATGAAAACAATTTTTAGTTAATTTATTTTAATTTATTTAATAAAAAATTTCAATATTTTTAAACTTTAGTTGAAATTAATGAAAGACATTTATTCTGCAAATCTTAATAACATGGTTACACACTGTTCAAGCTGTTCTTTGAAATTATATAGCCTTTCAATTTGCTTAAGGGTAATGATGAGAATAATACATACATAATTGGCCATTACAACCCTTCAGTCAGGATTACGGCCTAGCTTCTCACACCACTTATGTTGTGTGTGTTAATTTTATACATGAGTGGTGGGACCTACAGTTTAAAGTCGTCTCTGAACGACAGTATTTTAAGAAACTTTTCATGGCAATGTTATTTACTCTCAGAGTTTTTGCCAGAAATCTGCTGAGAGGAAACCGCCGAAGAAATATTTTTTCATATTTCGTTTTTGATGTCTGAACGGAGATTCGAACCCTGGCCTTTCGTCTAAGAAGCCAACACACTACCTACTAGACTACGGCGACTACGATGAGAATAATAAAAATAAAAAATATTAAAAAAAAAAACAAAAATTAGCTCATCGACAGCTATTGAGTAGTGCATTGTCATAGTAAGCGAAATACAAAAAGTGTGGCAGAAGCTATGTGCTGATCCTGGCTAAGGCGAATTATTATAAAAATATGTTCTTTTACCAACCTCGTAGACGCCAGATAATTTATTTAAATTTTTTATGTAATTTTAAAATTAAAAAAGTTTATTAATTCGAATTTATGACTGAAATCCTACAAATGATTAAAAAAAACTAAAAATAATAATAACACGGTGCGACAGTGAAAAATCACCCTAGTAATTTCATAGGTTGATTGGAACTCAAAAATACTTTTTTTATTTGTCGAACCCTCCAAGCTTGTTTTATTTGACAAAAGTTGTTTTTTTAATCTTTTCACACAAAATCAGTGATTACCAAAATATGTTTGAACCTATTTTAAATATTCAAAGCTTTTAGAAAGGGGAGACAGTAACCTTTAGAATGGTATACATTAAAACATTATGTTCAAACTTATATCTTATGAGTTTTGATCGGGTAAACGTGGAAAAAAAAGTTTAGCTATTCTTAATTGCAAAATTAAATCAAAAAATATAAGATAAATGATGACATTCTGAAATTGCATTATCTTGTGAAGACATTGACATTTCGTTTGATCAAATCGGACAAAAATTACAATAATTACTATTTAAGTAGTAAAGCAGATGTGTTATATTTTTTATATATGTTATCTTATCAAATAAACTATCAGTTCAAAAAATTTCAGAATTTTTGATGGATCTACTACCAGATGTCGGCTAATATTTTGTGTTTTTCGCAAATATTATTATTTCCCTTTGCACAAACATAGGGCAACTTCTCTTAGTCGCCCAAATCTGAAATTGACACATTTTCCAATAAACAATCAAAATCCCACAAAAATTCTGAATATTTTTAAATGAAAAGTTCATTGGAAAATATATACATATGAAAAGTATAACTCGACTGTTAGACTCTTTAAATAATAAGTACGCTAATGTGTATCCGGTTTGATCAAGCGAAATGTCAATCTCTTCACAACATAATGCACTTTCAGAATGTCATTACTTATTTCGCATTTTCAATTAAAGTTTGCTACTATGAACGGATAAACTTGAAAAAATATGAAAAAAATTCGCAATAGTCAAGTCTACCTCATCAAACCTAATAGCATATTAAGTCAAATAAGATATGTATGTATATCGTTTGAAAGGCCCATCCCTCTCCTTTCTAAAAAGCTTAAATTTGTGGCATTGGTTAAAATATGTTTAAAAAAAAAAGTTTTTGTCAAATAAAACAAGTTTGGAGGGTTCAAGAA
>QOCX01004372.1:4184-14911 GCA_005959815.1 Sarcophaga bullata | reverse complement strand
TTTGGATATAATTTTAACGTAAAACTCCCCTTCCTTCCTCGTCTTTCATTCGTCTCTCCATGTTATCATCATCATAGCCACCATCAATTCAATTTAATGTGCTGTTCAGCAATAAAAGTTATTTTTAGTATAAAAATGCCAGATGTAACAGTTTTTGTTTCAATATTCCTTTAAATAAACACTAAATTCCCATTGTATTTCATGTTGGTTGTATTTTTAAATAGTGATAGTAGATTCAAGGAGAAAGCTTTTAATTTAATAAAAAAAAATTACCTTCTTTTAGAGCCTAATTTTCTGAAAACAAATCAATTTTAGTTCAATGGCAACACTATTATAATGAAATTAAATGTTATTATTCGTCCGCCTTGTCACAATTTTAATAAAATGTTCAAATTTTATAATAAAATGTCTTATAAATGTCGATTATTTTTCTAATTTATTCAGTAAATAATTTATACTAAATAACGGGTGATTTTTTAACCGTTTGGGATTTGAAAATTGAAAAAAAAAATACCGAAAATTGTAGAATTTACTGACATATTAATTTGGGGACCGTCATTTTGTTGTTGATTTATTCCTGCAGACGAGAGGCTTCTCACATCTACACAAATAGCAGTCTAGTGTCAATGCTGTGTTCCAGAACATGAAATAATTGTTCATAGAGCTCGCCTCTCATTAAGTTTATTGTACCGTCCTGTTGAAACCACATGCCAATTAAGACCCACTCTTCTATTTGGAGCAAAAAAAGCCAATAATCATCACAAGGTGTCTTATTTCAATGACTGTAATGTTGCAATTTTTATTGTCCTTGTGAAACACTTCCACATACAAACCGCAACAAACAGCCCATCTTTCATGGTTCAATAGCAGCTCTTGATCTGTCTGTGGTTTATCCTTACACCAAATTTGGCAATTCTGTTACTTGACGTACCAATTGAGCTAAAAATGATTTTCGTCTCATTACTCGATTCGTAACAATTTTTTCACGCAACCCGGACTTTGATAATAAAATTTAATTTAAAAGTTGTTTGTTTATTAGTCTATCATTAAAACTTCCAAAGTATTCGTGGTATTGTCACATGTCTCGAAAAGAATATGGATAAATAGATAAAAACGTAAAAAAGGAAGGTGATGGAAGTTGCCAGACTGCAAATGCATGATCGGCACAGAATCATAGTGAACGTTGTTGGAGGACTCGGCAAAGATCGCACTGTTTTAGCCATTTAAGGAGAGCTGAACTCACAAAAGAGTCGAAAGTTTTGGTGCCACTAAATTAAGCAATGAACCCATAAAAAGATAATGGCCGTGTTTCTGAAGCATCGGAAGAATTGTTCAATATGCGTTTCTATAACATGATCAAACGATTGATTCTGATCATCAAGCAAGATGATCGTCAGACCAAACACAAACTTGACCCGGCAGGCATTTCGTTTATTTCGATCTTCGCTTAACACTCTTAATGGCGTAAATTTAAATTCCATAGCGGCCTGTAAAACGCAATTTTTCATTTAGAAAATCAAGGAGTTGTGCACTGTTGGAATAATGGATTTGCCACAAAGGAGACAAATTGTTGTGGATTAAGATGATTCGTATTTGATTTAATAAAGCCAGTTTCAAATATAAGAAAAGTTTGTTTAATTTTTTATAAAAATTCACACAAAATTTTTGGAAAACCCAAGAATTTTTTACTTTAAAATAAAATTTCATTTAATTTTTAAATGAGAAATTTTAGATTTTATTTTTATGTGTTCTTAGGAATATTATTATTCAACATCTGCATGTTTTCTTTTTGTTTCAAGTACTTTATGGTGAATATGTTTGTTAAATATTTAATGTAACATAAATTATAAAAATATGTATACATGTATGTACATGTATGCATGTATTGTTTGTGTATTGTGTTTTTCATTTATAATGCTGTAAGTCACTAAGGCATTTGTGGTTATTGTTTTATGTACATATGATACATATATTATGTATTAATGTAGTACAATATGTATTAAAACTAAATTATGTATACGCACATGTGTATGCATACACATTTCCGCTTGACATAAATTTCGTGCAACAATATTGAAAAGAAAAACTATTACAGAAACCTAAAATTTAGGAGATTCGCTTACAAGATAAAATTCTCTACCATATTTTACTTTCATCATTTCAATTTAATCGACTCAATTATAGGAATCAATATGACAAATAGAAAAAGAAAAATTCCCCAAAAACTTTTTGTCAGAACAATAAAATTACAATAATTACATGTCGTGTCTGATAATAAATTCTTGATGTTTTTTACTGCGCTTATATATTATGTATCTACAGTAAAATCTCAAAAATGTTAACTCCACGCCGCTTTAGACTTCAGTTTGTCGACATGCATTCCAATAAGATGGAGGTATGTAAACATTGCGATTTAGCTATACTTAACATTGCTCTGTTAACTTTAACATTAGCTCTGTGAAAAATTTTGGTTTTTGTCTCTGCTAGTTAAATTTAAATTTATCTTCACACACATGTCAATCTGTCTGTCTAGATTAAGAGATTTAAAAAAATTGCTAATTACCCCAAATATATATATTCCGCAACCTACCCTGTTTAGAGCTATCATTGTAAACCACAAGGGCATTACCGGGAATTTCTTGACCTTTACAACAGAAGTCCACAGTTGGACTTTTGAAAGGAAATGTCCTATTCAGAAAGTTATAAAGATCCATATAATCGACCCGGATGTGTCTATCGCTTTCCAAAATAACAGTTTGCCCATTGTCTAGGATGGAACACAATTTAACTGCATTGAGCATTGCTGCCACTAGCTTCAATAGAATGTCAGAGGGGGGTCAATTTAATATATGTAACAAATAATACCTTAGCTGGAGTGAAACAGAGTTGATGCGAACAGCTGACTAGCTGCCTGTGTACTTTGTCTATGTATCTGCAGTAACATTGGTGTTTTCACAGCGTTTGGTAAATTTGTGCTGCGTAAATCAAAATCGAAACACCCAAATCTAATAATTGGTCTTTACATAGATGTAAAGAGCGCTCTCTTTACATTCTCAGTTATGATGAAATAAAATTTGATATGTCATATGCCATGTTAATAGTTCAAAAAGATAATTACTCATGGACACCTTTTCGGTTAAGTTGACGAGATGTCTACTGTTTTATTATACAAACACGATCAGTCGTTAAATTATCTTTTAACATTTTTATGTAATTTTGTTAATTTAGAGAACGTTTTTGTTTTTAACAATTTAATAACTGTGACTCTGCCATAAACAAAAACTACTTTTCGGCTTGCCTTCCACTTTTCCTTTCGGTTTGAAAAAGCTTTTACAAAAAAAAGCTTGGCATTTTATTTGTTTTTGCCCCACCTTTATTTATCAAGTATTAATTCTTCTTCAATGTTGGACAACAAAAAAATATAATAAATTTGTTTAAGTTGTCTTGTTTGGTTGTTTTGTTTGTTTGTTTGTTGTTTATTTAAAACTATTAAGTTACACCACAAAACAATAACAACAGCATGTTAAAAGAGTAAAAGTTTTTTAATTGCCGTTTAACTCTCTTTTTTATAGATTGACGTCAGACAATTTGTTTTGTCTACGATGGTGTATGTTGTTGTTTTGTAATTGTAGTTGCTGTTGTCTGTTGCTTTTGTAATTTATTATATTTTTTATAGTTGTTGTATTTTGTTATATTTTTTGCAGTATGTTTTGGTTTTATTGATTGCCTCTTCAATAAAAATAATTAATGTGAGCGAGTGTAATGACCTTTAATGTTTTGCATAATGTGTTGTTGCCATATGTAAAGATCTATCTGTGGCGCTCTCTCCCTCTCTCTGCAATTGTATTGTGAGCACTACTACTATTACCAATCTTTTTATTTATTTTCCATTTAAATGATAAGTAATAAAACGTTTAAAATCTGAATTTTTATTTAAAACAAAATTTTTGATTAAAAAGAAGTAAAAATCTGTGATTTTTTAACTTTACATCTGAAATCCCAAAATTTATAAAAGTTACAAGCTATATAAGATGTAAGATATTGAAGAGACAACTGGTATATAGAGTGGACAGATCTATTGGAACATTGAAAAGAAGACATTATACACGGTGAGTTTAAGGATAGATAAACCTGGACAAGACCAAGGAAAGTATTCGACTCCTAGATTAAGTAATATTACGGAAACCATAAACGTATGGAAGACTCATTAACGGAGCACTTCAAAAAAGGCTATACACGCCATAATGATATGTGGAATGACAGCAGTGCAACCAAAGGATTAAGCACTCGATTTATGTTTATCACGATTGTCAGGTCAATAGTGACTAATGGGGTCGATGTTTGGGTAGGCAGAACAAATCGGAAAACAACTCGAAGCTGTTGAACAAGCTACTGAGAATAGCCTATGTTGGTATAAGTCAAGTATGGGGTTCATGGGAAATAAAACAAGTGCTTCTTGTTCAGGGCAACAGCAAGAGCAACAAGACTAATTTGGTGGCTACATATACCTTTAAATGACGGTGCATTCTGTGGTATACGGATGAGATTATGAGGACAGATATTGAAATAGGAGCAGAAGTTAATTCCATCAGAATGAAATAACTAGCGAGTGTCAACTTGCATAGGGCGTACAAAGAAAGTACATTTTATCTGACATTCAGGCCATCCAAGCCCTCGGCTCTTTTGAGGAAAAGTTAAATCAACTAGTTAAACAGGGACAATAAAGATAGATTTCGCTGGGTCCTAGGTCATTAAAGGAAGTGAGCAGTCAGATGAGCTTATCAGAAAGGGATATTTATCGCTACTATTGATTTCAGATTTTAGGAAAAGGTGTTTGAAAGGCTATAGTCAGAGAAAAGTAAAATTAGAGAGAATAGGAATTCTTATTAAATGAAATGGGTTTCAGACAATCTAACTTCAGTTGGGTAACTGCAATGGGAGCAGATTTGAGCTGGTCATCAGAACATCCGGGAGCAACTCGAGTTTAGTAAGCAACTTCTCTTTACAAGTTCGGAGATTTTCCCCGTACCCATTATGAAGACTCTAAGATGATGAAAATGAATCATTAGAATACATACCTAGAAACTGTGTAACGTTTATGCATTTCAGGTGGTATCTCCTGGCTACATATCAGGTGCTCGACAGGTATCAGCATCTTCAAAGTTGCTATAAGAATAGGATTAAAAAAGACAGTGTAGTGATAAACTATACAGATTAAAATCAAAGCAGAGTATTTTAAAAGTTGAACAATTTCTGTAAAATCCAATAAAATATAACAGGATCTTGTAGATTTCTAAAATTGATCATTATTTGTACAATAAAATTATATTTTTCCTACAACTAAATTAGAAAAAAAAAAGGAAAAATTAATTGTTTTCTCTTTACCATCATTATTTACTTAATTTTATACTCGTAATTTTAATTAAAAGCACTTTTACCAATATTTTATCCATTCATTATTATCTTTTAATATCCGGCTTCCCTTTTTTATTTTATTTAATTTTTTTTATATTCTTTTGTGTCTTTTCTTTATATATTGTTGCTGCTTGTTTATCTTGTTAGTTCATCTTTAGTTGTACTTAATCTTTCAATGAATTGTTTTTATTTTATTTCATTTTATTTTCATTCATTTCCCCTGTTGTTTGTTGTTGTCTCCTTATTGTTCTGTTTTTTTTTTTTGTTTTTTCTCGTCTCCCAGTGTTGTGAGAAGTAGATTGTTTTCTAACGGCCTTTCTCTTTCTTCTTATTGCATTTCGAAATGTATGTTTACTTTATTTTGTATTTTCTTATTTTGTTGTGGTTGTTATTATTAGACTTTTTACTTTTGTCACTATTACCGTTGTTTATTGTTGTTGCCGTTTTAAAGTATTTGTTTTTGGTTACTAAGTAACAACGATTACTTTTTCAATTTAAATTTTTATTTTAAAGTCATTAATACAGTGCTTTTCAAAGGGGTCTCCCATTTGTCAATTAAAATAATTCTACGTCCGTAATTGGTGATTACATCCTTTTATCAGGATTCGACCTAACTTCTCACACCACTTTTGTTGTGTGTGTTAATTTTATACATGAATAGTAGGCGACGTAGTTTAGTGGGTAGTGCATTCGTTGGCTTATTAGACATGAGGTAGCGGTTCAAACCCCATGTCAGACATCTCGAATAAAACGATGTATGAACAATTATAATTCTTCGGCGTCTGCTTCTCAGCAGATTTCTGGCAAAATTTCTGAGATTAAATAAAATAGCCATTAAAAAGTTTCTCAATTCTACACAAAGTCTTCGGCAGTAACTTTACTTTTGACATTCTTAATGCAATCAACTAAAATCCATTTAAGTTGTTATGAGAAAACACCGAACACTCGAACACACCAGTGTCCGTGTTTCTATTTTTAATATATTATTTTTTAAATTAATTTAAAATTGTGTTCTTTTTATATTTACGACGTACATATGAGTATAAATTTTTCAGAGTAACCAATTATTGTAAAGGGTAAGTGGATTATTTAACATTTAAAAAAAGTCGTTAAGAATGCCATAAGATTGAAGTCAGTCAATATGGGAAACATTAATGTATACTTGTACTTTATTTGCCCCAAGAAAGTCATCTAAGATATTTGCTGTCCTTGTTTATAAATGAACTTCTTAAATGGCAATTTGACAACAACTTCGTCTCATCTTTTGCAATTTTTGTAACAAGCGTTGAGAGTTTTTTCTCAACATAATCTTTTCGCTGTGGCTTTGAATGCTTTCTAATGCACATCTGTCCGTGATCACTTTAAAAACCTTCTTAAATGTCTACATTCATTAATCAATGTTTGTAAACAACTTACCACGTCTAATGGTTCATGTGATGTCGATATTCTTCGCGGATTCAGATTAGATCATAAATTTTGCAAGGAATCCATTTCTCAAGCGCCCTTAGTATAGTTTTGTGTGTTTGAGCAAGTTGCCATGTTTCACCGTTAATAAATTTCGATTGTCGATAGACGACCTCGTTTCTTTACTTAGGTCAAAATAGGTAGGCACCAATTGGCAAAAAATATCGTCAAAACTACTGATTACTTTAATACTACTACTACTACTGTCAGTCCAATTTTTCTGACTCCTTATCGATACCTGTAAAGACAGAGGTGCATGCAAGTAGCATGTGTTGAATGTATGATTCCCTATAGATCTAGCTACAAACTATTGATCGATATTTACTGATTCTACCTAAAAATGTGGTTTCAGTTGGCATCATACTGTACACTGTACTATCTAATGAATTTCGCAGTGAAACCAAATTCAAACAGCCAGCTTATTAAACTGCAGAATATTGTATGCCAGTATATTTAACTCCATTTCCAGAGAAGAGAAGAAAAAAAATCTATTCCTTTTTCCAATGTTTTCATTAAGTTTTTTTCTTTAATTTTTTCTTTAAATTTTTTTAAGTAATGGAACCTTTCATTTTCCTTTTTTTTCGCATACTTAATAATCTTTGACCTTTACCCATATTTTCTTAATGATTTAAGTTAAAGTATAAAATAGTATAACCACAACAATAACAAGAAAACATTTTTCTTTTAAGAATGAAAGGAAACCAGGTGTGTTATTTCCTTTATACCTTTACGGAAAAGTTTCTTTTTTCATTTTCAATTTCTTTTTAATATATTATTCTTTATATTTAAAGAAACGTACCTACATATGTGTGTATATGTGCATGTAAATATGTATATATTGTAACCTTTACGAAAAAAAAAAAATAAAATAAATAAACAAAAGACAGAAAATAAATTAAAAGAAATTGAGAAACAGTGAGAGAGAGAAAAGAGAAAGAGAGAGTGAGAGCGAAAAAAGAATATTCAAATGAGTTTGCAGTCCTATTTATAGTTTGTCATAAAATGAAACTCGGAGTAGGTATAATAAATTTGTAGTTATTTTTAATATTTGAAGCGTTATTAAGAACTGTATGGTGGTAACTACACCAAATACATGCATATACACAGGACAGGTAGATTATGTAAATGTTAATGACATGAAATGTAAAAGGTTCACATTGGATTAAGTATACGGTCGGCGCTAAAAAGTTAAACGCAATTGTAAGCGTGGATGATTACCAAAAACTAGCAAAGTTGTTACGGTACCGTATGTAACGGGTAATTTTATAACCGTTTGGATTTTGAAAATTTGGAAAACAAAAAAAAAACTGATGATTTGCAAAAGTTCATGATAAAAGTTTATCGTCAAACAAACTCCATCATATTAGGGGTGAAAGCATACCACTCTGTGGGTATCTCATGATACTATCATACTGAATGAATGCCTGTCAATCATATTTCTTAAAGATTATTTCATGATACTATTTCAATGTGAAATTAATTGCTCAGCAGACTCACATGTTTGTAGATTCGTGATATTGTGAGCCGATATCAGGTGTCGTGCACCCATCATCTCGTTTATACTACATGTCAATCAAGTCATATTCTTACATTGTGGTAAAAAAAAACTGAGTAATCAAAGACTGTAACGTTAGGAATATCATCCTTATTGAAGAGGTACATTCCAATATTGAAGCAGGACTATAAAGCACACCAATTAATGTATGTTTCACAATACATTAATAGCTCCACATCTACCTATGGCTGTTCTTCCAAATTTATCGTTATTTTTAAGTCTTCTGCATATTATTATGGCGTGTCTGGCCTTCCTTCAAATCTTCTATATGGTGTCACGTCAGTTTACTAAACAGTTTTATTTCTAGTTATTTTACCTCCAGTCTCTGCAATTTAAATGAACAAGAATTCGAATATCTTTCTATTTGGGAAGTTTATTCTTCTTCTGGTATTGTTGTGGTTTTGTCCGGTTTACAGTTTAAAGATCTCTTTGTGTGATATCACAAAGAGTACCTTCAGGGCTATGTCATCTGCATGCTCTTGGCATATCCGATACCAGCCAAAGATAATTTCATCAAAAAGCTGTCGTCAACCAATGCTGAAAGAATAGCACCCTGTGGGCCGACCTATGTGATTTCGTTACTTGCATATGTATTTGCATATAGTGCGGGAGAGACTTCTACCATTCATCTGGATATCATTGCATATTTACCTCTTCAGTTCATATCCTCTCTAAGGCATCATGTCTCCTATACATCCGCTGCCATTAATTCTATCACAGCCGTCTCAGTAGATCTGCCCGCCCATAGACTAAGAAATTTTTATTCCAAAATGATTTTACAGCTCTTAAAGTGCCTCTGTCAATTGAATGAATTCGGCTATTCAGATTTTCGTTGTAACCAAAAAAAATAATTTTTCATGCTTCGTTTTGTTTTAGATGTCTAGTCTGGGGCTAAAATCATGTCTAATCAGCCACCTATTACACTAAATTAAGTTTAAATCAATAGTAGAGTTAAAGATGTAAACACATGATGCTCTACATCTTAAGTTTTTTCCACATCATCAAAGATGTATGTGGTCTGGCGTTGTCTATTGATAAATTCTGTCCAATCTTCCAAGCTGTTAAAAGTAGAAATCAGCTTTTCTTCCAAAAGTGGGAGTACATAATGAACAATTTTCTTCCTATTCCACCAAACACGCAGCATTAATTTTCTTGGTGTCAATGCTGGCTTTGCCACCGACTGCGAAGTATTAGCTTGCTTTATCTTGCCTAGTCCATGATTTATTTGGAACATTATTGTAGTATGTGATCAAACAGTCCATACAAAAAGGGGGATTAATTGAGTTTTACCGCTACTTCTTTGAGTTATTTTCGATTGTCTGAAATCGTTCGTCTTACAAAAACATGATTAATAAAGACTTTATTAAAATTCATCAGATCTGAAGACAGATTTCTTAGTTTCTGTAAGACGAACGCTTTCAGTCGACCTTCAATAAAAATAAAAAATAGCTCAAAAATATTTGAATTATTGTAGATTTTCCATATAAATTTTCGATATTTATGAAATTTGGGGATTTTTGAAATTACTCGTCTTATGGGAGCAGTGAATTAGTCTTTTAAATTATTCTTAACCCTTTTAGAACTGCACTAATTTTCACATACTTTAAATAAAGTACACAGTATCTTAAATATATTTTGCTTAAGAGACATATAAGTCAAACTATTCAAATGTAAATTATCTTTTATTAAAATAAAATTACAATAATTGAGCCGATTTATCGATAGTTTGCACCTTTACCGTAAGTGGTAACTTAGTAAATTTTTTCAATTTTATTTCATTATTTTTTATTTATTATTTTTACAACTAAATTATACTAAAGCTAATCTAATGATTCCATCAGAACGAAAGCAAATATTTTAAAGTTTCATACAAAAATTAAGCAACCGAATCTTGAAAATAAAATATTTTATTTAAAAATATTTGATAAACAATATTCTGTTTCTTAAAATCGTATGAACACTTTAAACTTTTGAAACAAAAAATGCTTTTAACACCATGGAAATATTATATGCTTTTTAGGAAAGCTTAAATACTTGATTCTTTTTTTTTTTCTGGGAAATTCCATATTTTTCCTATGAGCATCTAATACCTCCATAATGTTAAAACAAAATTTCAATTCTGATTATTTAAAGGATGATAAATGGTAATTATTGAAAGGATGTTAAATTAGTAATAAAATCCATACTTGTGGGATCACAATTTTGTTATCCCTAAAGAAGTTTTAAAATTGTAGTCGCTGTAGTCTAGTATGTAGTATATTGGACGTGAGAACAGGGTTCAAACCCCCGGTCA